>JANFPS010000520.1:0-13104 GCA_024703675.1 Drosophila nebulosa
CATTTTCCAAAATTGGGTGATTACAAAGGGGAAGTATCGTTAGTAGCTCATCCGTTACTTGTTTTGCATTAAAATCTGAAAAATCATTTTGAACCCCCTTTTTGAGAAAAACGTGAATTTTTAAAAATTTAGTAATCTCAGCTTTTCCGTCTCTAACTTTCCAATATTGGAATGATTCAAAAAAGTAATGTTCATCAGTAGCTCTCGGTTTACTTTCATTGTCATTCAAAAATAGAAAACTCATTTTTTAACCCCCTTTTCGAGAAAATCGTAATTGTAAAAATTTAGTAATCTAAAACTTTTTCCCTGCTCTAACTTTGCCCTATTGGGGTATTACAAAAGGGATGTATCATTAGTGCTCTTCTAGTTTACCCCTTTATTTTTCTTCAAAAACCCAAAACCTTTGAAACCCCTTTTTGAGAAAAACGTGAATTTTAAAAGTTTAGTAATTTTTACTTTTGACTTAACTTTGCCAAAATTGGGAAAATTATAAAGGAATGTTGTTAGTAGCTCATCTAGTTTACTTTTTTTGCATTCAAGCCAGAAAACTTATTTTTAACCCACTTTTCGAGAAAAATCATGAATTTGTAAAAATTTTAATCTCAACTTTGCCCTATTTTGGGAAAATTACAAAAGCAAAAAAAAAAAAAAAGTTTAGAAAATCGTGAATTTTTAAAAATTCGTAATCTTAAGTTTTCCGTGCTTTTAAATTTGCCATTTGGGGTGTTACAAAAGGGGAAAGATCAGTTTAGCTATCCAGTTTACTTGTGTTTTTCATTTTTAACCAGAAAACTCATTTTGAACCCATTTCGAAAAATCGTGAATTTTTTAAAAATCGACCAATTTCTTTTTTTCCCGGGTCTAATATGCCAAAATTTGGGATGATTACAAAAGGGAAAGTATCATTAGTAGCTCATCTAGTTTTCTTTCTTAGTCATTCAAACCCAGAAAAAAATCATTTTGAACCCACTTTTTGAGAAATCGTGAATTTTTAAAAAATTTAGTAATCTTATCTTTTCCCTGCTCTACTTTTCCAATTGGATGTTAAAAAAGGAAGATCAGTTAGTGCTATTATTTTTCTTTTATCTGTCTTCAAATTAGAAAATCATTTTTAACCCTTTTTTCAGAAAAACGTTAATTGTAAAAATTTGGGAATTTTAACTTTTCCGTGCTCTAACTTCCCCAAAATTGGGGTGTTACAAAAAGGGGTGAATCTTTGTGGCTATCAGTTTACTTTCATTTGTCATTTAAAAATGAAAATCTTTGAAACCCCCTTTTTTTAGAAAAAACGTGAATTTTAAAAAAATGAGTAATCTCAACTTTCCGAACTCTTACTTTGCCAATATTGGGATGATTTCAAAAAAGGGAAAGTATCAGTTAGCAGCTCATTAGTTTCTTTTATTTTTCATCAAATAGAAAAATCATTTTGAACCACTTTTTTGAGAAAAACGTGAAATTGTAAAAAATTTAGTAATCTCAACTTTGCCCAAAATTTTGGATGTTACAAAAAGGGGTCTAATCAGTTTTGTAAATCCCTTTGTTTATTTTTATTTTTCATTCAAAACCCAAAAAACGCATTTGAACCCACTTTTCGAGAAAAGTGAATTTTTTAAAAAGTAATAATCTCAACTATTTTGGCTCAAACTTGCCAATATTTAGGGCGATAAAAAAGCAAGTATTGTTAGTAGCTCACCCTTTGCTTTTATTTTCATTTAAACCTAGAAAACTCATTTTGAACCCACTTTCGAGAAAATCGGAAAATTTTTAAAATTTAGTAAACTCAATTTCCGTGCTCTAACTTTGCCAAAATTGGGATATTTCAAAAAAAATGACAGTAAGTACTCACGAGTTTTTTCATTTGTATTCAAAATAGAAAACTCATTTTGAACCCACTTTCGGAAAAAAACGTGAAATTTGTAAAAAAATAATAAACTAATATTCCTGCTTAAATTTGCCATTATTTAGACGATCGAAAAAGCAATGTTTAGTTTAGTCATCCCTTTGCTTTATTGTCTTCAAACCCAGAAAACTCTTTTTAACCCACTTTTTGAGAAAAACGTGAATTGTAAAAATTTAGAAACTCAATTTCCGTGCCTAAAATTTTCCAAAATTTGGGGGATTACAAAAGGGAATGTTCTTAGAAACCCTTGTTTACTGTTTTGTCATTCAAACCTAAAAAAAATCATTTTGAACCCACTCTTTGAGAAAATCGTGAATTTGTAAAAATTGAGTAATCCAAAATTTTTCCGGCTCTAACTTTCAATATTGGATGATTACAAAGGGGAAAGTATCAGTTAGTAGCTCATCCAGTTTTATTTTCACTTGACATTCAAACCTAGAAAACCTCATTTTGAACCCCTTTTCGAGAAAATCAGAATTTGTAAAAATTGAGGTAATCTCAACTTAGCCGATATTTTGGAAATTACCAAAAGCAAAGAAAAAAAAAAATTTGAGAAAATCGTGAATTTGTAAAACTTCAGTAATTCTAAGTTTTCCCGTGCTCATAACTTTGCCAATATTGGGATGATTACAAGAGGGAAGTATCAAGTTAGTACTCATCCAGTTTACTTGTGTTTGTCATTTAATCCTAGAAAACTCATTTTGAACCCACTTTTCGAGAAAATCGTGAATTTGTAAAAATTGACCAATTTCATTTTTTCCGTGCTCTAACTATGCCAATATTGGGATGATTACAACAGGGAATGTATCAGTTAGAGCTCTCTGTTTTACTTTTTCATTATTCATTTCAAACCTAGAAAACTCATTTTGAACCCACTTTTCAGAAAACGTGAATTTGTAAAAATTTAGTAATCTCAACTTTGCCAATATTTTGAAGATTACAAAAAGCAAAGAAAAAAAAAAAGTTGTAGAAAATCGTAATTTGTAAACTTCAGTAATCTTAAGTTTCCGTGCTCTAACTTTGCCAATATCGGGATGATTACAAAAGGGAATGTATCGTTAGGTAGCTCACTCACATTTACTTGTGTTTGTCCATTTAATCCTAGAAACGTCATTTTGAAACCACTTTTCAGGGGGGGGGGGGGGGGGGGGGAGAAATCGTGAATTTGTAAATTGAACAATTTCATTTTTTCCCGTGATCTAACTATGCCAATATTTGGGAATGATTACAAAAGGGATATGTACAGTTTAGTAGCCAATTCTAGTTTACTTTCATTGTCATTTAAATCTAGAAACTCATTTTAAACCCACATTTCGAGAAAATCGTGAATTTGGTAAAAATTGAGTTATCTTAAGTTTTCCGTGCTCTAACTTTGCCAATATTGGGATGATTACAAAAGGGAATGTATCAGTTTAGTATCCCCAGCCATCAGTTTGCTTGTTCATGTCATTCCTAATCTAGAAAACTCATTTTTTTAACCCTTTTTTCGAGAAAATCGTGAATTTGTAAAATTGAGTAATTTTAACTTTTCCTTCCGTGCTCTTATATTTTGGCCAATATTGGGATGATTACAAAAGGGATCGTATCAGTTAGGTGGCTCATATCCAGTTACTTACTTTTCATTGTCATTCAAACCTGAAAACTCATTTTGAACCCACTTTTTTGAGAAAATCGTGAATTCCTAGGAAAACTGAGTAATCTTAACTTTTTCCGAACTCTTACTTTGCCAATATTGGGATGAATTTACAAAAGGGAATGTATCAGTTAGTAGCTTCGATCTAGTTTAACTTGATATTTGTCCATTCCAAACTGAACCCTCATTTTGAAAACCCACTTTTCGAGAAAATCGTAATTTGTAAAAAAATAGTAATCCTCAACTTTGCCAATAGTAGGATATTACAAAGGGATCGAACAGTTAGTAGCTCATCTACGTTTACTTTCATTTGTCTTCAAACCTAGAAAAACTCATTTACCCCCACTTTTCGAGAAATCGTGAATTTGTAAAAAGTAATAAATCTCAACTATTCCTGCTCTAACTTTGCCAATATTGAGAACGAATCGAGAAAAAAATCAATGTATTAGTGTAGTCGCTATCTAGTTTACTTGTATTTGTCATTCAAACCTAAAAACTCATTGTTTTGAACACCACTTTTTCGAGAAAATCGTGAATATGTAAAATTGAGTAATTTAAACTTTGCCATTTGGTATGATTACAAAAAGGGATCTAATCATTTAGTTTTGCTCATTCTAGTTTACTTTCATTTGTCATTCAACACCTAAAAAACTCATTTTGAACCCACTTTTCGAGAAAATACGGGAATTTGTTAAAAATGTACTAATCTCAACTATTCCGTGCTCTAACTTTGGCCAATATGAGACATCAGAAAAAGAATGTAATTAGTTAGTAGCTCATCCATTTTGCTTCCATTTGTCTTTTTAAACCTAGAACAACCTCATTTGAACCCACTTTTTCGAGAAAATCGTGAATTTTAAAATTGAGTATCCGCAACTTTTCCGTGTTTCTCTAACTTTGCAATATTGGGATGATTACAAAAGTAATTGTAATCAGTATAGCTCATCGAGTTTACTTTCATTGTCATTCAAACCTACGAAAACTCATTTTGAACCCATTTTCGAGAAAATCGTGAATTTGTAAAAGTTTAATTAATTTCAACTTTTTTTCGTGGCTCTAAATTTGCCAATATTGGGAAGATTATACTAAAAGGAATGTATCAGTTAAGTAGCTCATCTTAGTTTACTTTCATTGTCAGGAACCTAGAAACTCATTTTTGACTCCCCTTTTTTTCGAGAAATCATGAATTTGTAAAAATTGAGTAATCTCCAACTTGCCAATATTTTGGAAGATTACAAAAGCAAGAAAAAAAAAGTGACGAAAATCGTGATTTGTAAAACTTTCAGTAATCTTAAGTTTTCCTCCGTGGCTCTACTTTGCCAATATTGGGATGATTAACAAAAGGGAATGTATCAGTTATAGCTCATACCAGTTTTACTTTTGTGTTTGTCATTTAATCCTAGAAACTCAATTTTGAACCCACTTTTCGAGAAAATACGTGAATTTGGTAAAAATTGACCATTTCATTTTTCCCGTGTCTAACTAGCCAATATTGGGATATTACAAAAGGGAATGTAATCATTAGTAGCTCCTAGTTTACTTCATTGTTCCATTCCAAACCTAGAAAAACTCATTTTGAAACCCACGTTTCGAGAAAATCTGAATGTTGTAAAATTGAGTAATCTCCAACTTTTCCGTGCTCTAAAACTTTGCCAATATTGGGACATGAATTACAAAAGGGAATGCATTTATCAGTTTAGTACTCATCTATTTGCTTGTATCTGTCATTCATATCATAAAGCAAAACTCCTTTTACCCATTTTTCGAAAAATTCGTGATTTGTAAAAAATGAGTAATCTTCTTTTCCGTACTCGTTACTTTGCCAATATTGGGATGATTTACAAAAGGTCGAATAGTTAGTCCTCATCTAGTTTAACTTTCATTTGTCATTCAAAACCTAGAAAACTCATTTTGAACCCACTTTTTCGAGAAAATCGTGAATTTTGTAAAAAATGTAATAATCTAATGATTTCGTGCTCTACTAAACTTTGCCAATATTGAATGATCAGAAAAGCATGTATTGTTTAGTAGCTCATACCAGTGTGCTTTCGATTTTTCCTTTAAAAACCATAGAAAACTCATTTTGAACCCACTTTTCGAGAAAATCGTGAATTTGTAAAAAATGAGTAATCTCAACTTTGCCAATATTAGGATGATTACAAAAGGGATCGAATCAGTTAGTAGCTCATCTAGTTTACTTTCATTTGTCATTCACAACCTAGAAAAACTCATTTTGAACCCACTTTTCGAGAAAATCGTGAATTTGTAAATATGTAATAATCTCAACTATTCCGTGCTCTAACTTTGCCAATATTGAGACGATCAGAAAAAGCAATGTATCAGTAGCTCATCCAGTTTGCTTTCTTTGTCATTTAACCTAGACAACCCTCATTTGGATCCCACTTTTTGGCGAGAAATCGTGAAATTTGTAAAAATTTGATATTTCAACTTTTTACCGTGACTCTAACTTTTGGGCCAATATTGGGATGATTACAAAGTATGTGCAGTAAGTAGCTCATCGAGTTTACTTTCATTTGTCATTCAAACCCTAGAAAACTCATTTTGAAACCCACTTTTGAGAAAATCGTCATTTGGTAAAATTGATAAATCTGAACTTTTCGTGCTCTAACTTGGCCAATATTTGAGACGATCAGAGAAGCATGTATTTAGTTAGTAGCTCTCTAGTTTACCTTTATTTGTCATTCAAACCCTAGAAACTCATTTTGAACCCACTTTTCGAGAAAATCGTGAATATGTAAAAATTGAGTAATCTCAACTTTGCCTATATTGGGATGATCACAAAAGGGATCTAATCAGTTAGTTGCTCATCTAGTTTACTTTCATTTTCCCTGCAAACCTAATAAAACTCATTTGAACCCACTTTTCGAGAAATCGTGAATTTGATAAAAATGTAATATCTCAACTATCCGTGCTCATAACTTGCACATTATGAGACGATCAGAAAAGGCAATGTATTATTTAGTAGGCTCTCCAGTTTGCTTCCATTTGTCATTTAAACCTAGAAACTCATTTTGAATCGCCACTTTTCGGGAAAATCGAGAATATTGTAAAATTAGTACTCTCAACTTTTCCGTGCAAAAGAATCTAACTTTGCCATTTTGGTGTATAACAAAAAGCAATGTATCAGGTAGTAACGTCATCTAGTTTTATTTTGTTTGTCATTCAACCTAGAAAACTCATTTTGAATCCACTTTTTCGAGAAAATCTGAATTTGTAAAATGTAGTAATGCTCACTATTCCGTGCTCGTGAACTTTGCCATTTGGATGATTACAAGTTAAATGTATCATTAAGTAGCTCATCATCGAGTTTACTTTCATTTGTCATTCAAACCTAGAAAACTCATTTTGAAACCCATTTTTCGAGAAAATCGTGAATTTTTGTTCAAATGAGTAAATCTCAATTTGGTCATTTTGGATGTAACAAAGCAATGTATCAGGTAGTGCTCATCTAGTTTACTTTCATTTGTCATTCAAACCTAGAAAACTCATTTTGACCCACTTTTTCGAGAAAATCGTGAATTTTGTAAAAATTGTGTAATCTCAACTTTTCCGTTCTAACTTTTGGTGCCAATATGGAGTATGATTACAAAAAGTATGTATCATTAGTAGCTTCATCGAGTTTTACTTTCCATTTGTTCATACAAACCTAAAACTCATTTTTGTTGAACCCACTTTTTCGAGAAAATCGTCAGTTTGTAAAAATTGAGTAATCTGAACTTTTCCGTGCTCTAACTTTGCCAATATTGAGACGATCAGAGAAAGCAATGTATTAGTTAGTAGCTCATCAAAAAAAATAGTTTACCTTAGTATTTGTCATTCAACCTAGAAACCTCATTTCTGAACCCACTTTTTCGAGAAAATCGTGATAGTAAAAATTGAGTTAATCTCACTTTGGCCTATACTTGGGATGTCACAAAGGGATCTATCAGTTAGTTCTCCATCTAGTTTAACTTTCATTTGTCATTCAAACCCTAAAAAACTCATTTTGAACCCACTTTTCGAAAATTCGTGATTTTGTAAAAATGTAATAATCTCACCTATTCCGTGCTTCTAACTTTAGGGGCCAATATTGAAGACGATCAGAAAAAGCAATGTATTAGTTAGTACTCATCCAGTTTTGCTTCCTTTGTCCTTTAAACCTAGAAAACTCAATTTTGCACCCACTTTTCGAGAAAATTCGAGAATTTGTAAAATTGAGTAATCTCAACTTTTCCGTGGCTCGTAACGTTGCCATTTTGGGTGATACCAAAAAGCAATGTATCAGGTAGTAACTCATCTAGTTTACTTTTGTTTGTCATTCAAACCTAGAAAACTCATTTTGAATCCACTTTTCGAGAAAATCGTGAATTTGATAAAAATGTAGTAATCTCAACTATTCCTGCTCTAACTTTGCCAATATTGGGATGATTACAAAAAGTATGTTATCAGTAAGTAGCTCATCGGGTTTACTTTCAATTTGTTATTCAACCTAGAAAACTCATCTTGAACCCACTTTTCGAGAAAATCGTGAATTTGTTAAAATTGAGTAATCTCAAGTCAATTTTGGGTAGTAGCTCATAGAGTTTTCTTTCATTTGTCATTGAAACCTAGAAAACTCATTTTGAACCCACTCTTTGAGAAACTCGTGGAATTTGTAAACACTTGAGTCATCTAAGTTTTCCGTGCTCTAAACTTTGCCACATAGTGGCGATGATTCAAAATGGAATGTAAGCAGTTAGTAGCTCTTCTTAATTACTTGTATATGTTCATTCAAACCCAGAACCTGAATTTTGAACCCAGCTATTCGAGAAAATCGATCGTGAATTTGTCTAAATTGATTAATCTTAACTTTTTTTCCGTGCTTTACTTTGCCAATATTGGGAAGTTCCTAAGGGAATGTAATCAGTAAGTAAGTCATCTAGTTTACTTTCATTTGTCATTCAACATAGAAAACTCTTTGACCACTTTTCGAGAAAATCGTGAATTTTGCAAAAATGAGTATCTAAACTTTTCCGTGCTCTAACTTTACGCAATATTGGGACTATCACAAAGAGGAGTGTATCAGTAAGTATCTCATCTAGTTACTTGTATTTGTCATTCAAACCTAGAAAAAGAAAACCATGGTGAACACCACTTTCGGAGAAATCGTGAATTTGTAAATTGAGATCCTCAACTTTGCAATATAAAGAAATTCAAAAGAAAGAAAAGGAAAAGAAATTGAGAAAATCGTGAATTTGTAAACTTCAGTTATCTTAATTTTCCGTGCTCTACTTATGCCAATCTTGGGGATGATTACAAAAGTGAATGGTATGTTAGTAGCTCTTCTAGTTTTACTTGTATTTGTTATTTTTAATCCAAGACAAACTCATTTTGAACCCACTTTTTCGAGAAAATCGTGAATTTGTAAAAATTGAGTAATTATTAACTTTTCGTGCTCTAACTTTGTCCAATATTGGGATGATTACAAAAGGGAATGTATCAGTTAGTAGCCGACTCATCTAATTTACTTGTATTTTGTCATTCACATCTAGAAAAACCTCATTTGGAACCCTTTTTCGAAAATTTCGTGAATTTGTAAAAATTGAGTAATCTCAACTTTTCCGTGCTCTAACCTTTGCCAATATTGGGGATGATTAAAAAGGGAATGTATCTGTTAGTAGCTCATTCCAGTTTAACTTTCATTTTGTCATTCAACCTAGAAAACTCATTTTGGACCCACTATTCTAAAAATATGGTGAATTTGTAAAAATTGGCGTATTCTCGAACTTTTCCGTGCTCAATACACGTTGCCAATTATTTGGGATGATTACAAAAAGTAATGTCATCAGTTAGTAGCTCTCGAGTTTACTTTTCATTTGTCATTCCATAACCTAGAAAACTCATTTTGAAACCCACATTTTCGAGAAAACTCAGATTTGTAAAAAATTGAGTATCTCAACAATTGCCACTATTTGGAAGATTACAAAAAGCAAAAAAAAAAAAAAAAAGTTGAGAAAATCGTGAATTTGTAAAACTTTAGTTATCTTAAGTTTTCCGTGCTCTACATTTGCCAATATTGGGATGATTACAAAAGGGAATGTATCAGTTAGTAGCTCTTCTAGTTTACTTGTATTTGTTATTTAATCCTAGAAAACTCATTTTGAACCCACTTTTCGAGAAAATCGTGAATTTGTAAAAATTGAGTATTATTAACTTTTCCGTGCTCTAACTTTGGCCAATATTTGGGATATTACAAAGGGAATGTATCAGTTATAGCTCATCAGTTTTTACTTTCATTTGTCATTCAACCTAGATAAAACTCATTTTGAACCCACTATTCGAGAAAATGGTGAATTTGTAAAAATTGATATTCCAACTTTTCGCGTGCTCTAACTTTGCCAATATTGGGATGATTACAAAAAGTGTAATGTATCAGTAAGAAAAAAAATTCATCGAGTTTACTTTTCATTTGTCCCTTCAAACTAGAATACTCATTTTGGAACCCACTTTTCTGAGAAAAGCGTGAATTTGTTAAAATTAGTAATCCAAATTTTCCGTGCTCTAAATTTGCCAAAATTGGGGTATTTCAAAAGGGAATGTATTGTTATAGGGTCATTTAGCTTTTCTTTCATTTGGGCCTTTAAAACCCAGGAAAAAAACATTTTTAAACCCCCTTTTCGAGAAAAAGTTAGTAGTCATCCAGTTTACTTTCATTTGCATTCCCAAACCCAAAAAAAGAAACTCATTTTGAACCCCCCTTTTCGAAAAAAATGGTGAATTTGTAAAAAAATTTAGATTCTCAACTTTTCCCCTGCTCTAAACCCTTTTCCATACGGGAAAGATTACAAAAAGTAAAGATCAGTAAGTAGCTCATCGAGTTTACTTTCCTTTGTCATTCAAACCTAAATACTCCCTTTTGAAACCCCCTTTTTTGAGAAAATCGTGGAATTTTTTTTAAAAATTTAGAATCTTACTTTTCCGTGCTCTAACTATGCCCCAAAATTTGGGGCGATCACAAAAACAATGTTTTCAGTAAATAGCTCATCCATTTTTCTTTCCCTTTGTCAATTTAAACCCTAGAAAACTCCTTTTGAACCCTCCTTTCTAGAAAATGTGAATTTGTAAAAATGTTAATCTCAACTTTTCCCTTCTCTAACTTTGCCAAAATTTTAGACGATAATATTGAGACAATGTATTAGTTGTAGGGTCATCCAAATTTGCTTTCATTTTTCATTCAAAAACCCAGAAAACTCCCTTTTTACCCCTTTTTTGAGAAAATCGTAAATTTTGTAAAAATTTAGTAAACTCAACTTTTTCCCCCTGCTCTACATTTTCCAATATTTGGGAAAAGAAAATTAAAAAAAAAGAAAATGTATCTTTTTGTAGCTCATCTAATTTACTTGTTTTTGTCATTCAAATCTTTGAAAAAATTTTTTGAAACCCCTTTTTCGAGAAAAACGTGAATTTGGGAAAAAAATAGCTCACCCAGTTTTTCTTTCATTTGTCCCTTAAATCTAGAAAACTCATATTTAACCCCCCTTTTCGAGGGAAAAACGTGAAAATTTTAAATTTGGGGTAAACTGTTCTTTTCCCGGGTTTTAACTTTGCCATATTTTGACGTTTAGAAAAAGCAATGTATTAGTTAATAGCTCCCTCCCGGGTTTCTTTCATTTGTATTTAAACCCAGAAAACTCATTTTTAAAACCCACTTTTTGAGAAAAACCCTAAATTTGTAAAAATTGAGTTTAAACTCAAAATTTTCCGTGCCCCTTAAAATTTTTCCAATATTGGGATGATTACAAAAAAGAATGATCAAAATATAGCTCAAACTAAATTTTCTTTTTTGTATTCAAATCTAGAAAAAAACATTTTGAAACCCATTTTTCCGGGGAAAATCTTGAATTTTTAAAAATTATAATCTTTTTTTTTTCCCCCTACTCTAACTTTGCCAATTTTTGGGAAAGATTACAAAAAGGGGAAGGGGGATCAGTTAGTTTCCATCTGTTTTTTTGGGATTTTTGCCAAATTTAAAACTAAAAACCATTTTGAAAACCCCCTTTTCGGGGAAAAAACGTGAAATTTTCAAAAAAATTTAGTAATCTCAACTTTTCCGTGCTCACATTTTCCCCCCATTTGGGGTGATTACAAAAGAGAAGTATCAGTTAGTACTCATCTAATTTTCGTATTTGTCATTGAAATCTAGAAAAATCATTTTTGAAAACCCCCTTTTCGAGAAAATCGTGAATTTGCAAAAATTGGTAAACTAACTTTTCCGGGGCCTAACTTTTTGCCACTAATTTGGGGGTTCAATTTTTTGGGTGAAACAAAAAAATGTAAACGTTTGACTCATCAGTTTACTTTCATTGTATTCAAACCTAGAAAATCATTTTGAAACCACTTTTCAGAAAAAGTGAATTTTTTAAAAAATTTAGAAAAAACAAATTTTCCCTGCTCTAACTTTTCCCAAATTGGGGTGATTTCAAAGGGAATGTATCAGTTGTAGCTCATCAGTTTTTTCCCTTTGTCATTCAACCTAAAAACCATCTTGAAAACCCTTTCGAGAAACGTGAAATTTTTTAAAAAATTTAGTAAATTAACTTTTTCAATTTTTGGGGGTATAACCCAAAAAAGCCAATGTATCAGTTAGAGCTATCAGTTTACTTTCATTTTTCCATTAAAAACCCCAGAAAACTCTTTTGAACCCCTTTTCGAGAAAAAAAATGAATTTGTAAAAAATTAGAAACTAAATTTTTCCGTGCTCTAACTTTGCCAATTTGGGATGATTAAAAGGAAATGTATAGTAAAATAGTTTCTAGTTTACTTGTATTTGTCATTTTAAATCTAGAAAAATCATTTTAAACCTACTTTTTTTTGAGAAAATCGTGAATTTTTAAAAATTAGTATTTCCCTTAAAATTTTCGTGCTCTAACTTTCCAAATTGGAATTACAAAAAGTAAAGTACTAAAAGGGTCATCAGTTTACTTTATTGTCATTAAACCAGAAAAACCCCCATTTTAACCCACTTTTTTTAGAAAATCGTGAATTTGTAAAAATGAGTAAACTCAACTTTTTGGCCTTTAAAATTGGAGATTAAAAAAAAAAATGTTTTTTTATAGCCATCCATTTTTTTATTTGTCACAAAACTAGAAAACTCTTTTTAACCCACTTTTGAGAAATCTTTAATTTGTAAAAATTAAAACTCAACTTTTCCCCGGGTCTAACCCTTTGGGGCCAATATTGGGGGTGATTACAAAAGGAAATTTCAAAGTAGCCCACAGTTTACTTTATTGTCATTCAAACCCAGAAAACTCTTTTTTTCCCCCTTTTCAGAAATCGTGAAATTTGTTAAAATTGAGTAATCTTAACTTTTTCCGTGCCTAACTTTCCCAAAATGGGATGTTACAAAAAAAATGTTCATAAATAGCCATCAGTTTTCTTTTATTTGTTATTCAAAAAAACCCCAAAAACTCCATTTTTAAATTTTTTTTTTCGAGAAAATCTGAATTTTTTTAAAATTGAGTAATCTCACTTTTTTCAATTTGGGGGAATTACAAAAAGGGGAAGTATCAGGTAGTACTCATCTAGTTTTACA
>JANFPS010000521.1:0-13098 GCA_024703675.1 Drosophila nebulosa
TTTTTTTCCCCCAGAAATCGTGAATTTGTTAAAATTGAGTATTCTCAACTTTTCAAAGCTCGCCAATATTGGGACGATTTAAAAAAGCAATGTTTCAGTTAGTAGCGCATTCAGTTTACTTACATTTGTCATTCAAGCCTAGAAAAAAATCATTTTTAACCCACGTTTCGAGAATATCGTGAATTTGTAAAAATTCAGTATTTTCAACTTTTCGAAGCTCGCCAATATTGGGACGATTTAAAAAGCAATGTTTCAGTTAGTAGCGCATCCAGTTAACTTACATTTGACATTCAAACCTAGAAAACTCATTTTGAACCCAGTTGTCGAGAAAATCGTGCAATTGTTATTATTGAGTATTATCAAATTTTCAAAGCTAGCCAATATTGGGACGATTTAAAAAAGCAATGTTTCAGTTAGTAGCGCAACCAGTTTACTTACTTTTGTCATTCAAACCTAGAAAAAATCATTTTGAACCCACTTTTTCGAGAAATCGTGAATTTGTTAAAAAATTCAGTTTTCTCAACTTTTCCGTGCTCTAACTTTGCCAAAAATTGGGACGATTTAAAAAAGCAATGTTTCAGTTAGTAGCGCATCCAGTTTACTTACATTTGTCATTCAAACCTAAAAACTCATTTTGAACCCACTTTTCGCGAAAATCGTGAATTTTTTAAAAATTGAGTATTCTCATCTTTTCCAAGCTCGCCAATATTGGGATGATTTAAAAAGCAATTTTTTAGTTAGTAGCGCATCCAGTTTACTTACATTTGTCATTCAAACCTAGAAAACTCTTTTGAACCCACTTTTCACGAAAATCGTGAATTTGTAAAAATTTAGTATTCTCAACTTTTCCGTGCTCTAACTTTGCCAATATTGGGAAGATTTAAACAAGCAATGTTTCAGTTAGTAGCGCATTCAGTTTACTTACATTTGTCATTCAAGCCTAGAAAACTCATTTTGAACCCACTTTTCGAGGAAAATCGTGATTTTGTAAAAAATTCAGTTTTTTTTCAACTTTTTGAAGCTCGCCCAAAATTGAGACGATTTAAAAAAGCAACCTTTCAGTTAGTAGCGCATCAGTTAACTTACATTTGGTCATTCAAACCTAGAAAACTCATTTTGAACCCACTTTTCGAGAAAATCGTGAATTTGTAAAAAATTGAGTATTCTCAAACTTTTCAAAGCTCGCAATATTGGGACGATTTAAAAAAGCAATGTTTCAGTTAGTAGCGCATCCAGTTTACTTACGTTTGTCATCAAACCTAGAAAACACATTTGAACCCACTTTCGCGAAAAACGTGAATCTGTAAAAATTCAGTATTCTCAACTTTTCCGTGCCTCTAACTTGCCAATATTGGGACGATTTAAACAAGCAATGTTTCAGTTTGTACGCATCCAGTTTACTTACATTTTTCATTCAAACCTCGAAAAATCATGTTGAAACAGTTGTCGAGAAAATCGTGCAAGGTTATATTGAGTATTAGCACATTTTCAAAGATAGCCAATATTGGGATGAATTAAAAAAGCAATGTTTCAGTTAGTAGCGCAACCAGTTTACTTATTTTGTCATTCAAACCTAGAAAACTCATTTTGAACCCACTTTCGAGAAAATCGTGAATTTGTAAAAAAATTTAGTTTTCTCAACTTTCCGTGCTCTAACTTTGCCCCAAATTGGGACGATTTAAAAAAAGCAATGTTTCAGTTAGTAGCGCAAACCAGTTTAATTACATTTGTCATTCAAAACCCAGAAAAACTCATTTTGAACCCACTTTTCGCGGAAAATCGTGAATTTGTAAAAATTCAGTATTCTCATCTTACCAAGCTCGCCAAATTGGGATGATTAAAAAAGCAATTTTTTAGTTAGTAGCGCAAACCAGTTTACTTACATTTGTCATTCAAACCTAGAAAACTCTTTTGAACCCACTTTTGCGAAAATCGTGAATTTGTAAAAATTCAGTATTCTCAACTTTTCCGTGCTCTAACTTTGCCAATATTGGGACGATTTAAACAAGTAATGTTCAGTTAGTAGCGAATCCACTTTACTTACATTTGTCATTCACACCTCGAAAAATCATTTTGAACCCACTTTTCGAGAAAATCGTGAATTTGTTAAAATTGAGTATTCTCAACTTTTCAAAGCTCGCCAATATTGGGACGAAATTTTAAAAAAACAATTTTTCAGTTAGTAGGCATCCCGGTTTTCTTACATTTGTCATTCCAAAACCCAGAAATCTCATTTTGGAAAACCCCGTTGGGCGAGAAAATCGTTGAATTTGTTATTATTGAGTTTTTAAAAATTTTCCAAAACTCGCCAATATTGGGACCCCATTTAAAAAAAACAATGTTTCGTTAGTAGCCATCCCAGTTTACTTTCATTGTCATTTTAAACCTAGAAAACTCATTTTTAACCACCTTTTTTCGAAAAATCGTGAATTTTTAAAAATTCAGTATTCTCAAATTTTCCGTGCCCCTAAATTTTTCCCAAAATTGGGAGATTTAAACAACAATGTTCAGTTAGTAGCGGGAAAAACCCCTTTACTTTCATTTGTTTATTCAAAACCCCGAAAAATCATTTTGAACCCCCCTTTTTGAGAAAAACCCCTGAAAATTTTTTATTATTGAGGGATTTTCAACTTTTTAAGCTCGCCCAAAATTGGGACGATTTTTAAAAAAACAATGTTTCAGTTTTGTAAACGCATCCAGTTTATTTCATTTGCATTCAAACCCCAGAAAAAAATCATTTTTAACCCCAATTTTTAAGAAAATCGTGAATTTTTAAAAATTCAGTTTTTCTCAAATTTTCCCTGCTCTAACTTTGCCAATATTTGGGACGAAATTTTAAAAAAACAATGGGCTCAGTTAGTAATTTATGGGTTAAATTTCTTTTGTCATTCAAAAACCCAGAAAAACTTATTTTTAACCCCCCGTTTTGAGAAAATCGTGGGAAATTTTTTTAAAATTTAGTAATTTTTCCAAATTTTCCCAAACTCGCCCCAAAATTGGGACGATTTAAAAAAAACAATTTTTTTGTTTGAGCCCCATCCAGTTTACTTTCATTTTTCATTCAAAACCCAGAAAACCAAATTTTTAAAACCCCCTTTTGCCGAAAAAACGTTAATTTGTTTAAAAAAATTTCCGTATTTCATTTTTTTTCCAAGCTCGCCCAAAATTGGGATGATTTTTAAAAAAAAATTTTTTAGTTAGCAGGGCATCCCGTGTACTTACATTTTTAATTAAACCAGAAAAAAACCCCTTTTTTAACCCACTTTTTGCCCAAAAATTTTGAATTTTAAAAATTCATTTTTTCAACTTTTCCGTGCCCCTAACTTGGCCCCAAAATTGGGGGCGATTTAAAAAAAACCAAGGGCTCAGTTTGTAGCTTTAGGTTTAAATTTCTTTTGTCATAACAAACCTAGAAAAATTAAATTTTTAAAACCCCCTTTTCGAAAAAAATCGTGAATTTGTTAAAAATTTTGTATTTCAAATTTTCAAAAAACTTTTCCAATTTTGGGGACGATTTTTTAAAAAACAAATTTTTTAGTTAAATAGCGCCCTCCAGTTTACTTACATTTTTTCCCCCAAAACCTCGGGAAAAATCATTTTTAAAACCCCCTTTTCGGGGAAAAACGTGAAAATTTTTAAAAATTGGAAATATTCTCAACTTATCCAACTCGCCCAAAATTTGGGGTGATTTAAAAAAAAAAATTTTTTTGTTAGCAGGGCAAACCAGTTTTATTTCATTTTCATTTAAACCTAGAAAACTTTTTGAACCCCCTTTTCACGGGAAAACGTGAATTTTTAAAAAAATTTGTATTTTAAAATTTTTCCCTGCTCTAACCCTTTTCCAATATTGGGGCGATTTAAAAAAAACAATGTCCGTTAGTAGCTCATCCGGGGTTTAAATTAATTTTTTTCAACAAAACCTAGAAAAAATTTATTTTTAAAAACCCTTTTTTAAAAAAATCGTTTTAATCTTTAAAATTTAGTATCTCAACTTTTTAAAGCTTGCCAATAAAGGGGACGATTTAAAAAAACCCAATTTTTTTAGATAGCAAACGCATCCAAATTAATTCATTTTCCTTCAAACCTCGAAAAAATCCCTTTTTAACCCACTTTTTGAGAAAATCGTGGGAAATTTTTAAAAAATTTAGTATTTCAACTTATCCAAATCGCCAATATTTGGGGCGATTTAAAAAAAAATTTTTTAGTTAGCAGGGCATCCATGTACTTTTCATTTTTTCATTAACCCTTAAAAAAAACTCTTTTTACCCACTTTTCACGAAAAAAACGTGGAAATTTTTAAAAAATTTGTTTCTCAACTTTTTCCCTGCTCTAACCCTTTTCCAAATTGGGGGGCGAATTTTAAAAAAGCAATGTTTCAGTTTTGTAGCGCAAATTTAGTTTAAATTACATTTGTTTATTTAAGCCTAGAAAACTCCCCCTTTTTTAACCCACTTTTTCGAGAAAAACTGAATTTTTTAAAAATTCAGGTTTTTTTCAACTTTTCGAAACCGCCAATATTGGGACGATTTAAAAAAAACAATGTTTTAGAAAATTTGGGGCATCCCGTTTACTTTCTTTTGTCATTTAAAAAAAAAAATCCTTTTGAAACCCCAAATTGTCGAGAAAAAACGTGAATTTGTTAAAATTTAGTATTTTTTAAAATTTTCAAAACTCCCCAAAATTTTGGGGCGATTTAAAAAAAAGCAATGTTTATTAAATAGGGGGCCCCCAGTTTACTTTCTTTTTTTCATTCAACCTTTTTAAAAAATTTATTTTGAAACCAGTTGTCGAGGAAAAAACGTGAATTTTTTTTTAAAAAATTTAGTATTTTTAACTTTTCAAAAACTCGCCAATATTGGGGGCGATTTAAAAAAGCAAAGGGTTTTAGTTAGTTTGCGCATCCAGTTTACTTACTTTTGTCATTTCAAACCTAGAAAAATCTCTTTTTAACCCAGTTGTCGAGAAAATCGTGAATTTGTTAAAATTGAGTATTTTTAAACTTTTTAAAAACCGCCCCAAAATTGGGAAGTTTAAAAAAGCAATGTTTCAGTTAAGGGAGCGCATCCCGTTTACTTACATTTGACCCTTCAAAAATTTGGGAAAATTTATTTTGAAACCCCCCCTTTTTTAAAAAAAACGTGAATTTTAAAAATTCAGTTTCTCAACTTTTCCCCGTGCTTAAAATTTTCCAAATTGGCAAAAGATTTTAAAAAAGCCCAAAGTTTCAGTTTTGTAGCGCATTTTAGTTTAAAATTACATTGTCATTTTAAGCCTAGAAAAAATTTAATTTTTAACCCCCCTTTTTGAGGAAAAACGTGAATTGTTTTAAAAAAAACAGTATTTTTAAAATTTTTGAAGCCCTTCCCAATATTGGGACGATTTAAAAAAGCAATCTTTCAGTTAGTACGCAAACCAGTTTACTTTCTTTTTGTCATTCAAACCCAGAAAAAATATTTTTGAAACCCCCCCTTTTCGGAAAAAAATCGTGAATTTGTAAAAATTGAGTTTTTCTCAACTTTTTAAAACTCGCCAATTATTTGGGACGAAATTTAAAAAAACAATGTTTAAATTTGTAGCGCATCCAGTTTATTCGTTTTTCATTCAAACCTAGAAAACTCCCTTTTGAAACCCCCTTTTGCGAAAAACGTGAATTTTTAAAAAATTTAGTATTTTCAACTTTTTCCGGCTCTAACTTTTCCAATATTGGGGCGATTTAAAAAAACAAAGTTTTAGTTAGTAGCGAATCCACTTTACTTACATTTTTCATTTTAAACCCCGAAAAAAACATTTTGAAAACCCCCTTTTCGAGAAAAACGTGAATTTGGGGTTAAAATTTAGTATTCTCAACTTTTCAAAAATCGCCAATATTGGGACGATTTTTAAAAAAACAATTTTTTTCAGTTCAATGTGTTCAGTTTTTTCATTCAAACCTAGAAATCTCATTTTTAACCCCCGTTGTCGAAAAAAATCGTGAATTTGTGAAAAAATTTAGTATTCAAAATTTTTTAAAAATGCCAATATGGGGGCAATTTAAAAAAAAAGAATGTTTCAGGGTTTGTAAACGCATCCAAATTTACTTAAAATTTGGGCATTTAAACCCCAGAAAAAATCTTTTGAACCCACTTTTGCCCAAAAAACGTGAATTTTGAAAAAATTTGGTATTCTCAACTTTTTTGTGCTCTAACTTTGCCAATAAATTGGGGGCGATTTAAAAAAAAGCAATGTTCAGTTAGTAGCGAATCCACTTTACTTACATTTGTCATTCAAACCTCGAAAAATCATTTTGAACCCACTTTTCG
Organism: Drosophila nebulosa; assembly: GCA_024703675.1. Lineage (NCBI taxonomy): Eukaryota > Metazoa > Arthropoda > Insecta > Diptera > Drosophilidae > Drosophila > Drosophila nebulosa. The sequence goes on from JANFPS010000521.1 coordinate 6,300, forward strand.
AGAAAATCGTGAATTTGTTTTTCATGAGGGATTTTCAACTTTTCAAAGCTCGCCAATATTGGGGGCGACTTAAAAAAAGCAATTTTCTCATTTGGGAGCGCATCCAGTTTAATTCCCCTTTGCATTCAAACCCAAAAAAAACTCATTTTTAACCCATTTTTCAAGAAAATCGTGAATTTTGTAAAAAAATTTGTATTCTCAACTTTTCCTTGGGCCCAACCCTTTTCCAAAAATTGGGGACGATTTAAAAAAGCAATTTTCTCAGTTAGTAGCTCATCCCGGTTTAAAATTTCTTTTTCATTTAAACCTAGAAAAAAACCCTTTTTAACCCACGTTTTGAGAAAAAACGTGAAATTTGTTAAAATTGAGTATTCCAAATCCAAGCTCGCCAAAATTGGGGAAAAGATTTAAAAAGAAATTTTTTTTGTTAGTAGCGCCATTTAGTTTACTTACATTTGCATTCAAAACCCAGAAAACTAAAGTTGAACCCACTTTTCCGAAAATCGTGAATTTGTAAAAATTTAGTTTTTCCCCAAACTTTTCCAAAACTTTGCCAATATTGGGATGATTTTAAAAAAACAATTTTTTTGGGGTAGCGCATCCCGTTTTCTTTCATTTTTCATTCAAACCTAGAAAAACTCTTTTGAAAAAACACTTTTCGCGAAAAACGTGAATTTTTAAAAATTCAGTATTTTTTCAACCCTTTTTAAAACTTGCCAATATGGGGGCGATTTTTAAAAAAACAATGGTTTTTGAGCTAGTAGCTAAACCTGTTAACTTCATTTTTCATACAAACCCAGAAAATTCATTTTTTAAACCCACTTTTCGAGAAAATCGTGAATTTTTTAAAATGAAATATTCAACTTTTCAAAGCTTGCCCCAAAATGGGGACGAAATTTAAAAAAAAAAAATGTTTTAGTTAGTAGGGGCATCCGTTTACTTTTCATTTGTCATTCAAACCTCGAAAACTCATTTTGGGAACCCCCTTTTGGGGAAAAACGTTTTTTAAATTGTAAAAAAATTTAGAAATTTTCAACTTATCCAAGCTCGCCCAAAATTTGGGGGAGTTAAAAAAAAAAATTTTTTTGTTGCAGGGCATCCAGGTACTTCATTTGTCCCTTTTAAACCCAGAAAACTCTTTTTAAAACCCCCCCTTTTTTCGGAAAAAAACCTTTAATTTTTTAAAAATTTTGTATTTTCCCAAATTTTCCGTGCTCTAACTTTGCCAATATTGGGACGATTTAAAAAAGCAAAGTTTCAGTTAGTAAACGGGAATTTGTTTACTTTAAATTTTTCATTAAAACCCAGAAAAATTTATTTTGAACCCCCCTTTTCGAGAAAATCGGAATTTGTAAAAAAATTTATTTTTTTCAACTTTTCGAAAAATCGCCAATATTGGGGAAAATTTAAAAAAGCAATCTTTTTAGTTTTTGTAGCGCACCCGTTACTTACTTTTGTCATTCAAACTAGAAAAATTTTATTTTGAACCCCCCTTTTCGAGAAAATCGTGAAATTTTTAAAAAATTTTAGGATTCCAAAATTTTTAAAAACTGCCCAAAAATTGGGGACGATTTTTTAAAAAAAAGTGTTTCAGTTTTGGGAGCGCATCCCGTTTTCTTTCTTTTTCATTCCAAAAAACCCAGAAAAACTCATTTTGAAACCCAGTTTTCGAGGGAAAAACGTGGGGAAATTTTTTTTTTGAGTATTTCAACTTTTCAAACTCGCCAATATTGGGCGATTTAAAAAAACAATGTTTCAGTTGGAGCGGGATTTCCCGGTTTTCTTACTTTTGTCATTCAAAACTAGGAAACTTTATTTTTTAACCCACTTTCCCCGAAAAATCGTGAATTTGTAAAAATTTAGTATTCTCCCAAATTTTCCGTGCTCTAACTTTTCCAATTTTGGGGGCGATTTAAAAGCAATTGTTTCAGTTAGGGAGCGCATCCAGTTTAATTTCATTTTTTTCATTCAAAAACCCCGGAAAAAACATTTTGGAAACCCACTTTTTGAGAAAACGTAGAATTTTTTAAAAAATTTAAATATTCTCAATTTCCCCCCCCCGCCGCCCAAAATTTTTGGGGCGATTTAAACAAACAAAGGGTTTAAATTTGTAGGACCGTTAAATTACTTTTTTCATTCAAACCTAGAAATCTTTATTTTGAACCCCGTTGTCGAGAAAATCGTGAATTTGTTATTTTTGGTATATTACCCCTTTTCCCCCAAACTCGCCAATATTTGGGGCGATTTTTAAAAAAAAGCAATGTTTTAGTTGTTAGACTCATCCCGTTTACTTACTTTTGGGCTTTTTAAAACCTAGAAAACCTTTTGGGAAACCCCCTTTTCGCGAAAATCGGGGAATTTGTAAAAAAATTTAGTATTTCATCTTTTTTGAAGGGTCCCAATATTGGGACGATTTAAAAAAAGCAATGTTTCAGTTAGTAGCGCATTTCCCGTTTTCCTTTCATTTGTTTTTTATTTCCCAAAACCCAGAAAAAAATCTTTTGAACCCACTTTGCGAAAAACGGAAAAAAATTTGTAAAAAAATTTAGTATTTCCCCAAACCTTTTTTCCCTGCTCTAAAAATTTGCCAATATTGGGCGATTTTAAAAAAGCAATGTTCAAATAGTAAAGGAAAACCACTTTATTAAAATTTTTCATTCCAAAAACCCCGAAAAACATTTTTAACCCCACTTTTCGAGAAAATCGGAATTTTTTAAAATTGGGTATTTTCAACTTTTTAAAATCGCCAAAAATTGGGAAAGATTTTAAAAAAACAAAGTTTCAAATTTTTGGAGGAAACCAGTTTAATTTCTTTTTTTCATTCAAACCTAGAAAAAAATCTTTTTGAACCCACTTTTCGCGAAAACGTGAAATTTGTAAAAATTCAGGATTTTTCCCAAAATTTTCCGGCCCCCTTCATTTTTTCCCCCCTTTTCGAGAAAACGTTAAATTGTAAAAAATTTAGTATTCTCAAATTATTCCCAAACTTTGGGTAATATTTCGATTTATTTAAAAAGCAAAGTTTCAGTTAGTTTGCGCATCCAGTTTTCCAATATTGGGACGATTCAAAAAAAGCCCAATTTTTCAGTTAGTAGCGAATCCACTTTACTTACATTTTTTATTCAAACCTCGGAAAAAACATTTTTTAACCCACTTTTTGAGAAAATCGTTTTAAATTTTAAAAATTGAGTATTTTTTCCCAAAATTTTCCCCAAATCGCTAATATTTCGATTTATTTAAAAAAACAATTTTTTCAGTTAGGGAGCGATCCCTTTTTTACATTTTTCATTCAAACCCGAAAAAAAATTTTGAACCCACTTTTCGAGAAAATCGTGGGAAATTTTTAAAAAAGTATTCTCAAATTTTTAAAGCTCGCCCTTTTTGGGGGGGAAATTTAAAAAAAACAATGTTTAGTTAGGGAGCGCATCCAGGTTTTCTTTCCTTTTGTTAAATTTAAACCTAGAAAAATTTAATTTTTAACCCACTTTTTGAGAAAAAACGTGAATTTGTTAAAAAAATTTAAATATTCTCAAACTTTTTAAAAAAAACCCCCAATATTGGGACGATTTAAAAAAAAAACCCAATTTTTTCAGTTAAATAAACGCATCCAGTTTACTTACTTTTGTCATTAAACCTAGAAAAAAATCTTTTTAAAACCCCCTTTTCGCAAAAATCGTGAATTTTTTAAAAAATTCCCGTATTTTCAACTTTTTGTGCTCAATTTGCCAATTTTGGGACGATTCAAAAAAAGAATGTTCAGTTAGTAGCGAAACCACTTTACACATTTTTCATTCAAACCCTTTGAAAAATCATTTTGAACCCCACTTTTCCCAGGAAAAAACGTTAATTGAAAAAAATTTAGTATTTCTCCCAAAATTTTCCAAAAACCCCGGTTTTTAATATTCGAAAGATTTAAACCCCAAGTTTCAGTTAGTAGCGCATCCAGTTTACTTACATTTGTCATTCAAAACCCAGAAAACTCTTTTTAACCCACTTTTCGCGAAAAAACGTGAATTTTAAAAAAAATTTTGTTTTTCTCTCTTTTCGAAGCCCCCAATATTGGGGCGATTTAAAAAAGAATGTTTCAGTTAGAGCGATTTCCCGTTTTTTCCCTTTGTCATTCAAACCTAGAAAATTATTTTGAAACCCCCTTTCGCCCAAAATCGTGAATTTGTTTTAAAAATTTTAGATTCTTTAACTTTTCCCTTTCCCCTAAAATTTGCCCCAAAATTTTTTTCCCCCTTCAAACAAGCAATATTAGTGTAGCGAATCCACTTTACTTAAAATTTGTCATTCAAACCTCGAAAAATAAATTTTTAACCCACTTTTCGAGGGAAAAACGTTTAAATTGTAAAAATTGGGGTATTCTCCAAAAATTTTTCAAGCTCGTAAATTTTGGGTGTTTAAAAAAAAAGTTTCAGTTTGTAGCGGGATTCCCGTTTCTTACATTTGCATTCAAACCCGAAGAATATTTTTTAAACCCACTTTTCGAGAAAATCGTGAATTTGTAAAATTCAGTATTCTCACTCTCCAAGCTCGCTATAGTTGGATGATTTAAAAGCAATTTTCAGTTAGTAGGCGCATCCCATTTACTTACTTTTGTCATTCAAACTAGAAACTCATTTGAACCCATTTTCAAGAAAATCGTGATTTGAAAATCGTATTCTAACATCTTCCGTGCTCTAACTTAGCCAATTTGGGACTTTAAAAAAACAAAGTTCAGTTAGTAGCTCTCCCTTTACTTACATTTTTGTTTCAAACCCAAAAAACTTTGATCCCCCTTTTTGAGAAAATCGTGAATTTGTAAAATTCAGTATTCTCACATTTCCTGCTCTAGCTTAGCCATATTGGGGGCGATTTAAAAAAAAAATTTCGTTTGAGCTCTCAGTTTACTTACTTTTTCATTCAAAACCCAGAAAACCCTTTTTGCCCATTTTTTAAGAAAAACGGGAATTTTTGAAAAAATTCAGTATTCTCTACTTTTCGTGCTCTAAATTTGCCAAAATTGGGATGTTTAAAAAGCATGTCTCGTTAGTACTTTTGTCTTCAATCTAGAAAAATTATTTTTTAAACCCCCTTTTTTATAAAAACGTGAAATTTTTTTTTATTGAGTTTCTCAATTTTCAAACTCGCCAATATTGGGACATTTTAAAAAGATTTTTCAGTTAGTAGCGCATCAAATTTCTTAAATTTGTATTCCAAAACCTCGAAAAACTTTTTGAACCCCTTTTTTTTAAAATCTTTTAACTTTAAAAATTGGTTTCTCAAATTCCAAGCTTTTCCCCAAAATTTTGGGGCGATTTAAAAAAGCAAAGTCTCAGTTTTTAGCTCATCCGGTTAAAATTACATTTTTTCTACAAACCTAGAAAATTCATTTTAAACCCCTTTTTAAACCCCCCCCACGTTTAAAAAAAAAAATTTTTTTTTTAGCAGGGCATCCAGGTACTTTCTTTTTCCCTTCAAAACCCAGAAAACTCTTTTTTTTAACCCCTTTTTTCCCAAAAACGTGAATTTGTAAAAATTTTTGTATTCTCAACTTTTTGGTCCCCCTTTTTCCAATATTGGGACGATTTTAAACAAGCCAAATTTTCAGTTATACGCTTCAGTTACTTACATTTTTTTCAAGGGCCTAGAAAACTCATTTTTTAACCCACTTTTTTGGAAAATCGTAATTTGTAAAAAATTTAGTTTTTTTCAAATTTTCGAAGCTCGCCAATATGGGGGATTTTAAAAAAAACAAACTTTCAGTTATACGCTCCAGTTTATACTTTTGTCATTCAAACCTAAAATCTCTTTTTTAACCCCCCGTTTCGAGAAAATCTGAATTTGTAACAAAATTTGGGATTCCCCCCCTTTTTTTAAAGCTCCCAAAATTGGGAAAATTTAAAAAAAACATTTTTTTAGTATAGCGCATCCGTTTACTTACTTTTGTCATTCAAACCCAGAAAAAATCTTTTTTTAAACCCCGTTGTCGAGAAATCGTGAATTTGTTTTTATTGGGGTATTCTCCCAAATTTTCAAAGCTCGCCAAAATTGGGACATTTAAAAAAAAGCCTGTTTTCAGTTGTAGCGCATCCCCGTTTACTTCATTTGTCATTCAAACCTCGAAAATCATTTGCCCACTTTTCGAGAAAAAAACGTGAATTTGTTAAAATGAGTATTCTCAAATTTTCAAAACTCCCAAAATTGGGACGATTTAAAAAAGCAATTTTCAGTTAGTAGCCATCCTTTACTTACTTTTGTCTTTTTAAACCTAGAAACTCTTTTTTAACCCCTTTTTTGCGAAAATTTGGTAATTTTTTTTAAACATTTAGTATTCTCATCTTTTCGAACTCGCAAAATTGGGGCGTTTAAAAAAACAGTGTTTTTAGTTAGTAGCCATCCCGTTTACTTACTTTTGTCATTCAAACCTAGAAAACCTTTTGAACCCGTTGTCGGAAAACGTGAATTTGTTATTTTGAGTATTTCCAAAATTTTTTTAAGCTCGCCAAATTGGGACGATTTAAAAAACCATGTTTTTAGTTTTTACGCATCCAGTTTTTCTTCATTTTCATTCAAACCTCAAAAACATTTTTAACCCACTTTTTTTGAGAAAAATCGTGAAATTTGTTAAAATTGAGTTTTCTCACTTTTCAAAACTCGCCAAAAATTTGGGGGGATTTAAAAAAAAAATGTTTTTTAGTTTGTATTTTTTTTATTACTTTTTGTCTTTCAAACCTAGAAAACTCTTTTGAACCCACTTTTCCGGGAAAAAAGTGAATTTGTAAACATTTTTGTTTCTCATCTTTTTGAATCCCTT
>JANFPS010000522.1:0-13078 GCA_024703675.1 Drosophila nebulosa
GAAATGACAAAAACAAGTAAATTAGTGAGCTACTTACTAATACATTCCCTTTTGTAATCATCCCACTTTTGGGAAATTAGAGCACGGAAAAGTTGAGATTACTCAATTTTTACATATTCACGATTTTCTCGAAAAGTGGGTTCAAAATGAGTTTTCTAGACTTGAATGACAAATACAAGTAAACTAAATAAGCTACTAACTGATACATGGCTTTCTGTATTCATTCCAATATTGGCAAAGTTAGAGCACGGAAAAGTTGAGATTACTCAATTTTGACAAATTCACGATTTTCTCGAAAAGTGGGTTCAAAATGAATTTTCTAGGTTTGAATGACAAAAATAATTGGGATAATTACAAAATTGAATGTATTAGTAAGTAGCTCATCTTTTATTTGTCATTCAAAAATAGAAAAGTGGGTTCAAAATGAGTTTTCTAGACTTAAATAAAAAATACAATTTAACTAGATAAGCTACTAACTGATACATTGCTTTCTGTATTCATTCCAATATTGGCAAAGTTAGAGCACGGAAAAGTTGAGATTACTCAATTTTTACAAATTCACGATTTTCTTGAAATGTGGGTTCAAAACGAGTTTTCTAGGTTTGAATGACAAAAAATAGTAAACTAGATGAGCTACTAATTGATACATTCCCTTTTGTAATCATCCCAATATTGGCAAAGTTAGAGCACCGAAAAGTTGAGATTACTCAATTTTTACAAAATTCACGATTTTCTTGAAATGTGGGTTAAAAATTAGTTTTCTAGGTTTGAATGACAAATACAAGTAAATTAGATGAGCTACTTACTAATACATTCCCTTTTGTAATCAACCCAATATTGGCAAAGTTAGAGCACGGAAAAAAATGCGATTACTTAATTTTTACAAATTCACGATTTTCTAGAAAAGTGGGTTCAAAATGAGTTTTCTAGGTTTGAATGACAAAAAAAAAGTAAACTAGATGAGCTACTTACTAATACATTCCCTTTTGTAATCAAACCAATATTGGCAAAGTGAGAGCACGGAAAACTTGAGATTACTCTATTTTGACAAATTCAAAAATTTCTTAAAAAGTGGGTTCAAAATGAGTTTTCTAGGTTTAAATGACAAATAAAAGTAAACTCAATGAGTTACTTATTGATAGATTGCTTTTTGTAATCATCCCAATATTGGCAAAGTTAGAGCACGGAAAAGTTGAGACTACTCAATTTTTACATATTCCGATTTTCTCGAAAAGTGGCTCCAAAGTGATTTTTCTAGGTTTAAATGACAAATGAAAGTAAACTCAATGAGCTACTTACTGATACATTCCCTTTTGTAATCATCCTTATATTGGCGAAGGTATAAGCCGGAAAAGTTAAATGACTTCAATATTTAACAAATTCACGATTTTCTTGAAATGGTGTGGTTCAAAATGAGTTTTCTAGGTTTATGAGCAAATAATAATATAACTTCGTGAGCACCCATACTGAATCACGATCCCTTTTCTTGTAATCATGCCGCATACTATTGCAAAGTAGAGCACGGAAACAGTTTAGATTACTCATTTTTACAAATTCCCACGATTTCCCTCGAAAAGTGGATTCAAAATTAATTTTTATCTAGGTTTTAATGACAAATGAAAGTAACCTTGATGAGCTACTTACTGATAACATTCCGCTATTTGTTAATCACCCTTATATTGGGGCAAAGTAATCACGGAAAAGTTGAGATTACTCAATTTTTACAAATTCACGATTTTCTTGAAATGTGGGTTCAAAATTATTTTTATAGGTTTGAATGACAAATAAAAGTAAACTAGATGCGCTACTTACTAATACATTCCCTTTTGTAATCATTCCAACATTGGCAAAGTTAGAGCACGGAAAGTGAAATTTAATAATACTTCCTGTTTTGTAATCATACCCAATATTTTGCAAAGTTATGAGCACGAAAGTTGAGATTACTCAATTTTTACAAATTCACGATTTTCTCGAAAAGTGGTTTCAAAATGAGTTTTCTAGGTTTGAATGAAAAATGAAGGTAAACTGGATGAGCTACCAACTGATACATTGCCTTTTGTATGATCTTCCAAATATTGGCAAAGTAGAGCACGAAAAAGTTGACAGATTACTCCTTTTTAACAAAATTCACGATTGTTCTTGAAATGTGGTTCCAAATGAGTTTTGAATGACGAAATACAAGTAAATAGGATGACTACTTACTAAACAGTTCCCTTTTGTCATCATCCGCAATATTGGCAAAGTTAGAGCACACGGAAAATGTTGAGATTACTCAATTTTTACATATCACGATTTTCTCGAAAAGTGGGTTCAAATGAGTTTTCTAGACTTGAATTACAATACAAGTAAACTAATAACTACTAACTGATACATTGGCTTTCTGTATTCATTCCAATATTGGCAAGTTAGAGCACGGAAAGTGAGATTACTCAATTTGAACAAATTCACGATTTTCTCCTTCTTTTCTCGAAAAGTGGGTTCAAAATGATTTTCTAGTTTGAATGAAAAAAATCATTGGGATAATTACAAAATTGATGTATTATAAGTAGGCTCATCTTTTATTTGTCCATTTCAAAATAGAAAAGTGGGTTCAAATGACGTTTTCTAGACTTAAATAAAAAATACAATTTAAAACTAATAACGCTACTAACTGATACATTGCCCTTTCTGGATTCATTCCAATATTGGCAAAAGTTAGGCACGGAAAGTTGAATTACTCAATTTTTTAACAATTCACATTTTCTTGAATGTGGGTTCAAAACGAGTTTTTTCTAGGTTTGAATGACAAAAAAATAGTAAACTAGATGGGGCTACTAATTGATACTTCCCTTTTGTAATCACCCATTATTGGCACAGTTAGAGCACCCGAAAAGTTAGATTACTACAATTTTTACAAAATTCATCCACGATTTTCTTGAAATGTTGGTTAAAAATTAGTTTTCTAGGTTTGAATGAACAAATAAAGTAAATTAGATGAGCTACTTACTAATACATTCCCTTTGTAATACCCTAATATTTGGCAAAGTTTTAGAGCACGGAAAAAATGCGATTATCTTAATTTTTACAAATTCCACGATTTTTTCTAGAAAGGTGGGTTCAAAATGAGTTTTCTAGGTGTTTGAATGACAAAAAAAAGTAAGCTAGATGAGCTACTTACTAATACCTTCCCTTTGTAATCACACCATATTGGCAAGTGGAGAGCACGGAAAACTTGAGATTACTCTATTTTGACAAATTCAAAAATTTCTTAAAAAGTGGGTTCAAAATGAGTTTTCTAGGTTTAAATGACAAATAAAAGTAAACTCAATAGTTACTTATTGATAGATTTGCTTTTTGTTAATCATCCCAATATTGGCAAGGTTAGAGCACGGAAAAGTTGAGACTACTCAATTTTTAACATATTTCCGTTTTCTCGAAAAGTGGCTCCAAAGTGCTTTTTCTAGGTTTAAATACATATGAAAAAGTAACTCGATGAGCTACTTACTGATACATTTCTCCCTGTTGTAATCATCCTTATATTGGCAAGTTAGAGCACTGAAAAGTTTAAGATTACTCCAATATTTACAAATTCAACGATTTTCCCCTTGAAATGTGGGTTCAATTGAGTTTTTTTTCTATGTTTGAATGACAGAAAATAAAAGTTAGAACTCATGAGCCACCTACTGACACATTCCCTTTTGTAATCATCCCAATATTTGTCAAAGTTAGAGCACGGAAAAGTTGAGATTAACTCAATTTGTTACAATTCATCACTAGATTTTCTCGTAAAAGTGGATTCAAAATAGTTTTTAGGTTTGAATGACAACTGAAAGTAAACTTCGATGAGCTACTTCTGAGACATTCGCCGCTATTGTAATCAACCTTTATATTGGCTAAAGTTAGAGCACGGAAAAGATGAGTTTAATCAATTTTTACAAATTCAACGATTTTTCTTGAAATGTGGGTTCAAATTATTTTTATAGGTTTTAATGACAAATAAAAGTACAACTATATGAGGCTACTTACTAATATATTCCGGCTTTTGTAATCATTCCAACATTGGCAAAGTTTAAGCAGGAAAAGTTGAGATTCTTCAATTTTTTCAAAATTCACGATTTTCTTGAAATGTGGGTTCAAATGAGTTTTGGTAGGTTTGAATGACAAAAAAAAGTAAACTGATGAGCTGACTATAACTGATACCTTGCTTTTTGTATTTCATCCCATATTAGCAAAGTTAGAGCACGGATAAAGTTAAGGTTACGCCAATTTTGAAAAATTCAAGAATTTCTCAAAAGGTGAGTTCAAATTACTTATCTAGTTTTAATGAAAAAATGAAAGTAAACTCCAATGAGCTACTACCTGATACATGCCTTTTTTTTGTATCATCCCAATATTAGCAAAGTTAGAGCACGGAAAAGTTAGGTTACTCAGTTTTGAAAAATTCAAGAATTTCTAAAAGGTGAGTTCAAATTACTTATCTAGTTTGAATGAAAAATGAAGTAAACTCAATGAAGCTACTAACGTGAACTTGCTTTTTATTTGATGATCTTCCCAATATTGGCAAAGTTAAGCAGCACGGAAAGTTGAGATTACTCAATTTTACAAATTTACGATTGTTCTTGAAATGTGGGTTCAAAATTGAGGTTTTCTAGTTTCAAATGACAAATCAAAGTAAACTAGATGAGCTACGAACTTAATACATTCCCCCTTTGTAATCATCCCATATTGGCAAAGTTAAGCACGGAAACGTTGAGATTACTCAATTTTTACAAATTCACGATTTTTCTAGAAAGTGGGTTTTCAAATTGAGTTTTCTATTTGAATGACAAATGAAAAGTAAACTGATAAGCTACTTACTAATGCATTCCCTTTTGTGATGATCCAATATTGCAAGTTAGAGCGCGGAAAAGTTGAGATTACTCAATTTTTTACAAATCACGATTTTTCTCGAAAAGAGTGGATTCAAAATAAGTTTTTGGTCAGTTTGATGACAAATGAAGTAACTCGATGACTACTTACTGATACTTCCGCTATTGTAATCACCCTTATATTGGGCAAAGTTAGAGCAAACGAAAAAGATGAGATTACTCAATTTTTACAATTCACGATTTCTTGAATTGGTTCAAAAGTATTTTTATAGGTTTGCATGACATATGAAAGCAAACGTTCTATGAGCTACTTACTAATACATTCACTTTGGTATCAACCCAATATGGGTCAAGTTAGCGCAGGAAAACGTTAGATTCACTCAATTTTACAAATTCAGCAGATTTTCTCGAAAAGTGGATTTCAAAAATAAGTTTTGTAAGGTTTGAATGACAATGAAATTAACTCGATGAGGCTACTTACTGATACAAACGAAACATTCCCTATTGTATCCCGCTTATATTGGGCAAAAGTTAGAGCACGGAAAAGATGAGATTACTCAATTTTTTTTTTTTTTTGTACAAATTTCACGATTTTCTTGAATGTGGGTTCAAAATTATTTTTATATAGGTTATGAATGGCATATGAAAGAAAACTCTATTAGCTACTTACTAATACATTCACTTTTTTAATCAATCCCAATATTGGGCAAGTTTAGAGCACGGAAAAGTTGAATTACTAATTTTTACGAAATTCACGATTTTCCTTCTCACAAGTGGATTCAAAATAAGTTTTGTAGTTTGAATGACAAATGAGAGTAAACTCGATGAGCTACTTAATGAACATTCCCTATGGTAATCCACCCTTATATGGCAAAGTGTAGAGCACGAAAAGATGAGATTACTCATTTTTACAATTCAAGATTTCTCCGAAAAGGTGGATTCAAAATAAGTTTTGTAGGTTTGAATGACAAATGAAAGTAAACTCGATGAGCTACTTACTGATACATTCCCTATTGTAATCACCCTTATATTGGCAAAGTTAGAGCACGGAAAAGATGAGACTTAACTCAATTTACAAATTCACGATTTTCTCTTTTCTTTCCTCGAAAAGTGTATTCAGTCAAAATAAGTTTTTTGTAGGTTTTGATGACAAATGAAAGTAAACTCGATGAGCTACTTATGATACATTCCCTATTGTAATCACCCTTATAAAAATTTTTTTGGGCAAAAAAAGTTTAAGGCACGGAAAGATGAGATTACATCCCAATTTTTACAAATTCACGATTTTTCTTGAAATGTGGGTTCAAATTATTTTTTATAGGTTTTTAATGACATGTGAAAGAAAACTTCCTATGAGTTTACCAAAGTGATGTATTAGTAAGTAGCTCATAGAGTTTTCTTTCATATGTCATTCAAACCTATAAAAATAATTTTGAACCCACATTTCAAGAAAATCGTGAATTTGTAAAAATTGAGTAATCTCATCTTTTCCGTGCTCTAACTTTGCCAATATAAGGTGATTACAATAGGGATGTAATCAGTAAGTAGCTTCATCGATTTAACTTCATTTGTCATTCAAACCTACAAAACTTATTTTGAATCCACTTTTCGATAAATCGTGATTTAAAAATTGAGTAATCTCATCTTTTCCGTGCTCTAACTTTGGCCAATATAAGGGTGATTACAATAGGGAATGTATCAGTAAGTAGCTCATGCGAGTTTTACTTTTCATTTGTCATTCAAACCTACAAAACTTATTTTTGATCACTTTTCGAGAAAATCGTGAATTTGTAAAAATTGATTAATCTCATCTTTTTCCCCGTGCTCTTAACTTTGCCAATATAAGGGTGTTACAATAGGGAATGTATCATAAGTAGCTCATCGATTTACTTTCTTTGTCATTCAACCTACAAACTTATTTTGAGATCCACTTTCGAGAAAAATCGTGAATTTGTAAAAAATTGATAATCCACTTTTCCGTGCTCTAACTTTGCCAATATTGTGATGATTACAAAGTGAATGTATTAGTGAAGTAGCTCATAGAGTTTTCTTTCATATGTTCATTCAAACCTATAAATAATTTTGAACCCACATTTCAAGAAAATCGTGAATTTGTAAAAATTGAGTAATCTCATCTTTTCCGTGCTCTAACTTTGCCAATATAAGGGTGATTACAATAGGGAATGTATCAGTAAGTAGCTCATCGGTTTCACCTTTCATTTGTCATTCAAACCTACAAACTTTATTTTGAATCCCATTTTCGAGAACATCGTGATTTGTAAAAATTTGTAGTAATCTCAACTTTTCCTTGCTCTAACCTTTTGCCAATATTGGGATGATTACAAAAGTGAATGTATTAGTAAGTAGCTCATAGAGTTTTCTTTCATATGTCATTCAAACCTATAAAAATAATTTTGAACCCAACATTTCAAGAAAATCGTTGAAATTGTAAAAATTGAGTAATCTCATCTTTTCGTGCTTAACTTTGCCAATATAGGGTGATTACAATAGGGAATGTATCAAGTAATAGCTCATCGAGTTTTACTTTCATTTGTCATTCAACCTACAAACTTTTTTGAATCCACTTTTCGAGAAAATCGTGAATTTGTAAATTGAGTAATCTCAACTTTTCCGTGCTCTAACTTTGGCCAATATTGGGATCATCACAAAAGCAATGCATTAGCAAGTAGCTTATCCAGTTTACTTTCATTTGTTCCTTCAACCTAGAAAACTCTTTTGAAACTCCACTTTGTTCTAGAAATCGTGAATTTGTAAAATTGAGTAATCCTCAACGTGTTCCGTGCTCTAACTTGGCCATATTGGATTATTACAAAAGGGAATGTATTAGTTGTAGCTCATCTAGTTTACTTTTATTTGTCATTTCGAAACCTAGAAAACTCATTTTGCACCCGCATTTCAGAAAATCGTAATTTGTAAAAATTGAGTAATCTCAACTTTTCCGTGCTCTAACTTTGCCACTATTGGGAAGTCTAAAAAAGCATGTTTCAGTTAGTAGCTCATTGAGTGTACTTTCATTTTCATTCAAACCAGATAAAGTAATTTTGAACTCACTTTTGAGAATTCTTTGAATTTTTCAAATTGGATTAACCTTAACTTTTCCGTGCTCATACAACTTGCTAATATTGGGATGAATACAAAAAGCATGTATAGTAGTATCTCTTGAGTTTACTTTCATTTTTCATTCAAACCTAGATAAGTAATTTTGAACTCACCTTTTGAGAAATTCTTGAATTTTTCAAAATTGAGTAACCTTAACTTTTCCCGTGCTCTTAACCTATTGCTACATATTGGATGATACAAAAGCAATGTATCAGGTTTAAGTAGCGTCATCTATTTTACTTTTTTTTGTCATTTCAAACCTACAAACTCATTTTTGAACCCACATTTCAAGAAAATCGTGATTTGAAAAAATTGGAGTAATCTCAACTTTTTCCGTGCTCTAACTTTGGCCAATGTTGGATGTTTACAAATAAGGGAATATATTAGTAAGTAGCTCATCTAGTTTACTTTTATTTGTCATTCAAACCTATAAAAATAATTTTGAACCCACATTTCAAGAAAATCGTAATTTGTGAAAATTGAGTAATCTCATCTTTTCGTGCTTCTAACTTTGCCAATATAGTGTGATTTACAATAGGGAATGTTCTAAGTAGCTCATCGGAGTTTACTTTTCATTGTCATTACAAACCTACAAAACTTATTTTGAATCCACTTTTCGAGAAATCGTGAATTTGTTAACAATTGAGTAATCCACTTTTCCGTGCTCCTAACTTTGGCCAATTTGGGAATGATTACACAAGGAGTGTCAGTAGGTGGCTCATCCGAGTTTTAACTTTTTATTTGTCATTCAAACCTATAAAAACTCATTTGAAACCCAGCATTTCAAGAAATCGTGAATTTGTAAAATATTGATAATCTTAACTTTCCCGTGCTCTAACTTCGCCAATATAAGAGATGATTACAAAAGTGCATGTTATCAGTAATAGCTCATCGAAGTTACTTTCATATGTCATTTAAACCTAGAAAAATCACTTTGGAGCCACTTTTCGAGAAAATCGGAATATGTAAAAATTGAGTAGTCTCAACTTTTCCGTGCTCTACCTGGCCAATATTGGGATGATTACAAAAAGCAATTATCAAGAAGTAACTCATTGAGTTTTACTTTTATATTGTCATTTAACCTAGAAAAACTCATTTGAACCCACTTTTTAAGAAATTTTTGAATTTGTCAAAATAGAGTAATCTCAATTTTTCCGTGCTCTCACTTTGCCCAATATTGGTTTGATTAACAAAAGGGAAATGTATTAGTAAGTAGCTCATCAGTTTTACTTTTTTTTTTGTCATTCAAACCTAGAAAACCTCTTTTTGAACCCTTTTCTAGAAAATCGTGAAATTTGTAAAAAATTTAGTAAACTAAAATTTTCCCCTGCTCTTAAATTTCCCAAAATTGGGAGGGTTACAAAAGTGAATGTATTAGTAAAATAGCTTTATGGGTTTTTTTTTTCATTTTGTCCCTTCCCAAAAATATAAAAAAAATTTTTAACCCACATTTCAAGAAAAACGTGAATTTGTAAAAAATTTAGTAATTCATTTTTCCGTTCTCTAACTTTGCCCAAAATAAGGGTGATTACAATAGGGAATGTATCAGTAAAATAGCTCATCGAGTTTACTTTTTATTTGTCATTCAAAAACCCAAAAAAATTATTTTGAATCCACTTTTTTTGAGGGGAAAATTTGGGGAAATTGTAAAATTTAGTAATCTCATCTTTTTTCCCTGGGTCTAACTTTGCCCAAAATAAGGGGGGATTACAATAGGGAATGTCTAGTAAGGGAGCTTTATCGAGTTTTAAATTTCTTTTTTTAAATTTAAAAAACCCACAAAAATTATTTTGAATCCACTTTTCGAGAAAATCGTGAAATTTTTAAAAATTGGGGTAATCTTTTCTTTTCCGTGCTCTAAAAATTTGCCCAAAAAAGGGTATTAAAAATAGGGGGAAATTTTTCAGTAAGTAGCATCGAGTTTTCTTTTCCCTTTGTCATTAACCTACAAAACTTATTTGGGAAACCACTTTTTGAGGGGGAAAACGTGAAAAATTTTTAAAAATTGAGGTTTTCAACTTTTCCGTGCTTAAAATTTGCCAAAAAATTGGAGGGTTTTCAAAAGTGAATGTATTATTTAAATAGCTCATAGAAAATTTTCTTTCATATGTTTATTCAAACCCTAAAAAAAAAATTTTTAACCCACCTTTCAAGAAAAAACGTGAATTTGTTTAAAAATTGGGGTAATCTCATCTTTTCCCTGCTCTAAAATTTGCCCAAAAATAAAGGGGGGATTCCAAAAGGGAAGTATATAAGTAGCTCATCGAGTTTTTTTTTCATTTTTTCATTCAAACCTACAAAACTTATTTTTAATCCCCCTTTTTGAGAAAATCGTGAATTTGTAAAAATTTAGTAATCTCAAAATTTTCCCCTGCTCTAACTTTGCCAAAATTGGGATGATTAAAAAAGTGAATGTATTTGTAAGTAGTCATAGGTTTTTTTTCAATTCATTCCAAAACCCATAAAAAAAAATTTTAAAACCAAAATTTCAAGAAAACGGGGAATTTGGGGAAAATTTGGGAATCTCATCTTTTCCCCTGCTTTTAACTTTGCCCCAATTTTTTAAAGGGTTGGGTTTACAATTTTGGGAATGTACAAAGTTTTTTCATCGAGTTTTTTCTTTCATTTTTCATTCAAAACCCACAAAAATTATTTTTAATCCACTTTTCGAGGAAAAAACGTGAATTTTTAAAAAATTGAGTAATTTTCAACTTTTTCCCGGGGGCTCAAACCTTTGGGGCCCAAAATTGGGGTCATCAAAAAAAGGGGAATGGGATTAGTTAAAATAGTTTTCCAGTTTACTTTTTATTTGCATTCAAAACCCAAAAACTCATTTTGAAACCCCCTTTTTTAGAAAATCGTGGAAAATTTTTAAAAAATTTTAGTAATTCAACGTTTCCGTGCTCTAACTTTGGGCCCAAAATTTGGGGGGGATTACAAAAAGGGGAAAGTATTAGTTTGTAGCCCCATCTAGGGTTTTCTTTTATTTTTCATTTAAAACCCGGGAAAAAATCATTTTGAAACCCACATTTTAAGAAAATCGTAAATTTTTTAAAAAAAAATTTAGTTTAAACTCAAATTTTCCCTGCTTAAAATTTGCCAATATTTTGGGGAAAATCATAAAAAGCAATGTTTCCGTTTGTAGCTCTTTTAGTTTACTTTCATTTTTTATTCAAACCTAGATAAATAATTTGAACTCACCTTTTTAGAAAATTTTTGAATTTTTTTCAAAATTGGAGGTTAAAAACCCTTTAAATTTTCCCGGGGCTTTAACTTTTTCTAAAATTGGGATTTAATTTCCAAAAAACAATGTTCAGGTTTGTTTTCTTGAGTTTTCTTTCATTTTTTTAAAATTTAAAACCCAATAAGTAATTTTGAAACCCCCCTTTTTAGGGAAATTTTTTTTGAAAATTTTTTAAAATTGAGTAACCTTAACTTTTTTCCCTGCTCTAACTTTTTCTAAATTGGGATGAATTTAAAAAAACAATGTAACAGGTTTGTAGCCTTTATCAGTTTACTTTTTTTTGTCATTTTAAAATTTCAAAAACCATTTTTAAAACCCCCATTTCAAGAAAATCGGGGAATTTAAAAAAAAATTGGGGAATCTCAACTTTTTCCCTTTCTCAATTTGGGGCCAAAGTTGGGTGGGTTACAAAAAAGGGAAAATATTAGTAAATTTGTCATCTAAATTTTCTTTTTTTTGTCATTCAAAACCCATAAAAAAAAATTTTGAACCCCCATTTCAAGAAAATCGTGAAAAAGAAAAATTTTAGTAAATCCCTCTTTTCCCTGCTCTAACTTTGCCCAAATAAGGGGATTTTCAATAGGGAATGAAACAGTAAGTGCTCATTTGAGTTTACTTTCATTTTTCATTTAAACCTACAAAAAATTTTTTTGAATCCCCTTTTTGAGGAAAAACGGGGAATTTTTTAAAAATTAGTAATCTCAAACTTTTTTGGGGCTTTTAAATTTGCCAATTTGGGGTTTTAAATTTCAAAAGGGGAAGTGTCAGTAGGTGGGGCCCCCCCAGTTTACTTTTATTTGTCATTTAAAAACCCAGAAAACCCCAATTTTAACCCACTTTTAAGAAAATCGGGAAAATTTTTAAATATTTAGTAATCTTAACTTTTTCCCGGGGGGCCCCTAACTTCGCCAATTTTAAGGATGATTACAAAAGGGAATGTATCAGTAAATAGCTCATTTGAGTTTTTTTTTCAAAATTCATTTTAAACCCAAAAAAACACTTTGGGGCCACTTTCCCAGAAAAAACGGGAAAATGTAAAAAAATTTAGTAGTCTCAAATTTTCCGTGCCTAATTTTAAAATTGGGATGAATTTCAAAAAGCAAACTATCAATAAGTTTAAATCATTGAGTTTACTTTTATTTGTCATTTAACCTAAAAACTCATTTTGAACCCACTTTTTAAGGGAAAAATTTTTAATTTTTCCCAAAAAAGAGTAATCTCAAGTTTTCCGTGCTCTCACTTTGCCAATATTGGGTTTTTTACAAAAGGGGAATTTTTATTGTAAGTAGCCCCATCTGTTTTTCTTTTTTTTTTTTATTTTAAACCTAAAAAACTCCCTTTTGAACCCCCTTTTTTTGGGAAAAACGGGGAATTTGTAAAAAAAAAAAAAAAAAAAAAAAAAAAAAAAAAAAAAAAGTAATCGAAATTTTTTTCCCTGCTCTAACTTTGGGCCCAAAATTGGGTTGATTACAAAAGGGAAAAGTATTAGTAAGTAGTCATCTAATTTTCCCTTTTATTTTTCCCTTCAAAACCTGGAACCCAAAAATTTTTTCCCACATTTTTAAGAAAATCGTGAATTTTTTAAAAATTTTAGTAATCTCAACTTTTTGGTGCCTCTAACTTTTCCAAAATTTGGGGGATTACAAAAAGGGGAAAGGGATCAATTAGTAGCTCATCTAGTTTACATTTTTTTTCATTCAAAACCCAGAAAAACCCTTTTGAACCCACATTTCAAGAAAATCGTGGGAAATTTTTTAAAAAATTGGGGTAATCCCCCAAATTTTTCCCTGCTCAAAAATTTCCAATTTTTGGAATGAATACAGAAAGGGAATGTATCAATTTAGTAGCTTATCTAGTTAAAATTTTA
>JANFPS010000523.1:0-13042 GCA_024703675.1 Drosophila nebulosa
AAAATTTGGGCAGACTAGGACCTGACGTCTTTTAAAAAGAGGATTGTTTTATCATGCACTTGTATCCAACTCATGAAATAAGGCAATAAACATTTGTTCAGTGCATCGAGTTTAGCTCACTGGAAAAAGGCAAGGGCTTTCAACTGAAAAAACCCCTGGGCCAGAGCTGAGAACATTCCAGACCCAGCGAACTAAGACGCAGAACCTTGTAAAAAGAAATTTTTTAGGTTTTAACAACACAAATTACACTGGAAATTTTTTAAGGAAAACCGAAATAGAAAATTAATCTTATATTTAAAAACACAAAAGTCTAAAAAATGCCCAAAAAAAAAATTTTTATTTACACTTTTTCCCTTGAATAATCCAAAAAAAGATGTAATAAAAAAAAAAAGCCTTGGTACGAAGCCCCCTTTACGTTTAAGAAGGATTTTTTTGGAAAATTACCCAAAAAGAGTTCAATTGGAATCCACATGGGTAAAAAGTTTTATTCAATAAATGTTAGTTCTAGTTTACAATAGGTTTTGGTTTTTTTGGTTGGGTAAATTTTGGGAAATGTGGGCTGGTCCTCCTGCCAAAAAACAAAAAGCTTCCGTCGGGCCCTTAATTTGCTGACGCACCCAAAGACAGTCCTCCGCAATTCCCTCTTGCGAAAGCGGTCGTTCTTTTGGCTTCCCCTTCCTTTCTGCTAAACCATCAGTTATGCTGACCCACAGTTTTGTGAGGGAAAGAGTGTCCTGATGTTTGTGGGCACCCAGAGTTCAGGGTGTTAACTCCCCCCCCCCCAAAAATCTGAGCCCCGAGATTGGGGTAAAGACCGTGTTGGGCCCTTCTGTGGTGTCAACGGGCCACTGGGATATTATTTTCCCTCCCCCTTGTGTTCGAGATGATTCGATACGCCTCCGATACCTCAGTTACCCGTGTTTGGAGCATTCTCGAGACGGTGTACACTTTTCTCAAGTTTTTTTTAAAAAAAATTAAATGAACATACTGTAGGTTTTTCCCGATGATCGCCGTCCCGTTTAAACTTTGCAAAAAAGGGAGCTTGGATTGCATTTCCCCGAGGAGGTGGTCACTGTCATTTTAAATGCTGGAAATACCAGTTTATCTATCGTGTCACTGATCCTTTTGTCCCCAAGTAGTGGCTTCGCATTGCCCCCTTTTGATAAGCGTGAGATGCAGTTTTTTTCACTTAGTTTCTCTTCTTGGAAAACGGTTATTTTTGCCGAGAATGCCAATTTCCTAGGACTTCATATGTTTCGTTTGGGTCCACTGTAAAAAAAGCTTCTATTTCCTGCTGAGTCGAGCCTTTTTCTACGGCCCGGGCTTTCCGCCCCCCCGGGTGGGAGGAAAATCTTTCGGTTTCTTCCTCTGTTTGGTCTAGATAAAAACCCATTATCATTTTCGCTCGGGTGATTGCAGTTGCTTCATCCCAGGGTTTGGGGCACTTCCCTGCTGCACGTCCCTTTCCATCCTTAAGATGAAGACAGTTGGTTATGCGTAAACATAAATTTCTAAAGCTAAGTTTTGATCCCCCCGGGGTTCGTGTTTTATAAATTTTTATAAATTTTCCTTTGTTTTAATTTTGTTTTTCGTAAGTTTTTTTGCAAAGAAAGGGGCGATTTTTTGCCGTTTTGTTCCTTGTCTTAGTTTTTTTTTTTTTTTTAAGGGGCCTTGTGAACACTTTTGCTGTGTTGTATTTTTTTTTGCCCTTCTATCCTTCGAAATTTTTTTTTTTCATATTTAAACAATTTTTTCCTTTTTTACCCAATTTGGCTATTCCTGCCGAAAACTTCTTCTTCTGGTTATATTTAAACTCTTCTTAAGTTTTAAAGGGTTTTCCCAAAACCCCACATAACATAAAAATGTTTTATTTTTTTTCTAAATTTTTGGAATTGGAAAATTTTAAAATTTCCCTTGTTTTATTTGGGTTAGTTTATACTTCTTTTGGTATGACCAAGGATTCTGTTTTTTTAGTCATAAATTCGCATTGTATTTGGGTTTAAGTTTACTTTTTTTAGTTTTTTAAAATTCTTATGAGTGATAGTTGTTTCCCCCAATGAAGGGGAGTACACATAATGTCTCCAAAATAAAAAGGTAATCCTTTTTAAATAAGGTCTTCCAAAAAATTATTTATGCATCTTTAGAATGTTGCCGGGGCATTTTTTTAAAACCAAACGGCATCCGTGTGATAATGGCCTGTTTAGTTGAGCAACTGTTTTTTTTTAAATTTTAAAGGGGTGAAATATTGGCATTTCCCGTTTTCAAAAATTTCATCCATGACTGAAATTAGGAATTTGTCATCTATTTGACTTCATTTTAATTTTTGATAGTTAATGACTAATCTGAATTTTTGTTTTTTTGGGAAGCATCTTCTTTTTTCTTTCTTTTTTACGATCCAAATAAAGGTGGAACAGTAGGGGTGAGTTCCCCATTTCGAAGAAAATCTCAATCATTTTTTGTTTATCTGTTGTATTTCTATGTTATCAAATGTTTAGGGTTATTTTTTGTGGAAAAATTGGGTCCCATGTTTTGTATAATAAGTGCTTTATTGTTTTCGTGAAAAACAATTTTTCACTCTCGCGGTACTGAACGTCACTAATTTGTACAAAACTTTTGAAAATGTTTTTGTTTCTTCGTTTTTTAAATGGTCGAGTCTATACTCATTGCTTTTTTCCCATTCAACTTTCAATCGCAAAATGGTTTTCTGGGGCTCTCTCTGTAGGGGTGTAGGGGGTTTTCAAAATCTCTGAAAAAAAATGTATAGTTTCGTAGTTTTTCTATTCTTCTTTCATATTTTTGGGCTTTGAGGTTTTAGGAAAGCTCTGCCATCCCAACATTCGTATTTTTTGAAAAAATTTATGTTTGCTGGGTGCATGGAAAATGATTTTTTTAATTCTATGCTCTTTCAACATTAAATTTGGAGTCTCCTAAAAAGGTTTTTAAATTAAAAAAAATTTTCGGACATTTTCATTTATTGAAGATCCTGAGTCCCCACAAAACTTTATAGGTTTTTTTATTTATTATTTATGATGAAGGGCTTTTTTCCTATCTCTTCTTTTTTGGTTGATCTGAGGCATTCTGATGGGGAAATTTTTGGATGGTTTCCCCTTGCTAATTTACTATTAAATTTCTTTTTTTTTTTTGTAGGCTATTTGCACGTTTTTTTTTGGAAATTTATTTTTCTGGTAAAATTTATTGGGAAATTTGGCCTATTATATTTAATTTTTTTTTAAAAATCTTGGAAAAGTTGTTGGTTTTTGTTGGATCGGACTATTTTTGGGTTTGGTTAGTTTAAACTATTGGGTGTTTTTTGGGAAAAAAATCGTGTTGTCTGCATCGTTTTCTAGATTTTTTGTTTTGTGATAATACCCCAAGATTTGCTTCTAGTTTTGTTTTACGAAAAAACAAAGATTTTTCCCTTTATTTTTTTAATATTGATGGCCCAAATTTTGTGAGCCCCCAGTGGCCGTGATCGAATCGATGCGATTTGATTGGCCCGAATTTTAAATTTGAATTAGCCTTCCGCGTTTTGATTTTTAGGGGGACAATTTTTATTGTGTTAATTGTTTAAATAAAACGGACTTGATTGGCCTTTGTTTTAAAAAAAATTTTAGTTAGCGTTCACCGCTTTTGATTTTGAGGGGGGAAAATTTTAATCTTTTTTTATTTGGGGAATTGTGACCTTTGTCCTCTTCTTCAAAAATTTTGTCGTTTACCTGATTTATTTTTCCTGTGGTTTTTTTGTATGGATTTGTCGTTTTTACTATAATTGGGGCTTGTTTAAATTTTTAGTATAAATTTCTATTTGATGTATTTTTTGTTCGTTTGGGTTTTAGCCGGGAAATCCTGCATAGTAAAAAAAGGGGCCCCCTGGTGTCGTTGTTTTTTTGTCGGGTTTTTTTTAAATTTTTAATTATTTGGGAACGTCATTTTCACTAATTTTAATTTTAAAACTAAGTATTTCATTTTTTCTGTTTTATAAAATCTTTCTACGACTTAAATGCCGTTTTTAACTTGTGATATCCAACTTTACTTTTCTTCTTATAGCCAATTTTTTAGTGCTATACACAGAAATGCTGAATCTTTGTCTGATTTCATCTCTATTGGTTTGCCCATTTCTGTGAATACTGTCATAATGCTTTCTTGGCTTCAAACCAATCTCTAGACTTTACTTCTACAAGTTTGCAAACTTTAAGTAAATGTCAATATACATATGAAAGGAATTGTAAGTTGTCGATCATGTTAAAGTCCATAACGAAATTTTTTTCTGATTTTAAAAGTTTCTGATGCTATTTCAAAAGTAAGTTGTGTATTTCTATTTTCTGTCTTTGCGGTGTTTGCATACTGAGCATTCATTAATAATATTTTGTATAAGGTTTTGAAAATAGGGGAAATAATATTTTTCTTTAACCAAATAAATCGTTTTTTCGATTCCTGGATGTAATAATTCTTTATGTCGTTTTAAAATTATTTCTTTGAATTGTGCAAACGTTTGAAAGTCTTCTAAGTTAATGCTAGATTTTAAGGTTGTTGTATTTGCGTTCGATCGTATTATTTCAATAAAGGCTTGTTGGTATTAGTAAAATCTTCTTTAGTACGAAAGTACGGGGTTTATACTGGTCATTTACATGTTTTTTGTTGTTTTCAGTTTTGTTTTCTAAACCACTAATGAATTCTATTTGCCTGTTAAAAAATTTAATGTTTTATATCTGGTTTTTTTATTATATATAAATATATATAATGCTTAGGATTTCAAAGTTTCTACCGAATAGGTATGATGTGAAATACTTTGGTGCACAAACTATTGCTAGTAATAACTTTGTACGGGCTGAAAAATTTTAAATCTCTTTTTCTTTAAAGCTTTCTGCTTGCGTAGAAAATTGATTTGTGTTCTTGTAAAAAAATGCTCCTATAGCTATTTTTTGCTTGCATTTTAGTGAGTGAAAAAATGTTTTTTAAAATTTTGGGGTGGTCAAATGGGGTCTAAGGTTTTAACAATTTTAAGTTTCTCTAAAAAAAATGAAATTTTCATCTTTAATTTTCCCCCTGCACCCCCTTTTCTTTATTTTGGGTTTTTAATTGTTTAACAATTTTTGGAAGAGTTGGTATAAATTTTCGGGAAAGGGATTCCACATTTTGGGAAAAGGGGGAAAAGGGCGAATATTTAAAATTGCTTGGAAAATTAAAAATAGGTATTTAATTTGGGGTTTTTAATACCTTTGTACCGTTTGTTGTTATTATATGCCAAGGAATTCTTTTTCTTTCAAATTTTATGCAATCTATTTTTAAAATTTAAAAAAAATGTTTTTAAAAAGTTTTGGATTTTCCCAGTTTGTTAAGAATTTCATCTATACTGGATGACTGGCCAACATCTAAAACTGCTTTTAAAGGGTTCAAAAGTCAATGATAATTTTAAAATTTTTTTTTGTTGGGAAGCATATCTTTTTTTTGGGAAACGATCCTATGGAAAAACCCTGAAAAGGGGGACTTCGTTTTCAGAATGATACCTTGTTCGATCATTTGGGTTTGATCTGTTTTTTGACCTCTTTTTTTAAAAGGGTTTGAGGATTTTTTTTGGAGGGTTTTAAAAATTTGGGTTTCCTCATTTTTTGAAATGAATAGGTGCTTTATTGTATCGTAAATTTAAAATTTTCATTTTCGCGGTACTAAATGTCACGCAATTCGTACAAGCCCTTTTTTAAGTTTTTGGTTTCCTCGTTGTTAAAACTTAATTTTTGTTAAAAACTCTTGAAATCAGATTCTTGGTGCTCCATCAAAATTTTTGCGACCCTGTCTTAGCAAAGGGACATTTGCTTGATTGAGGTGGGTTTTTTTTGTTTTGGGGTTTTTGTTGTAATCTGGGTTTTTTGATTTTTTGTTTTTTTTATAAAAAAACGGATTTAATTGCCTGTTTTTTTTAATTTTGGTTTGATTCACACGTTTTGTTTTTGGGGGGGAAAATTTTGTTAATGCTTTTTTGGAATTTTTGATTTTTGCCCTTTTTTTAAAAAATTTTTTTTCTCGTCTACTCGTTTATTTTTCCTTTTTGTTTTTTGTTTTTGATTTTGGTCGTTTTTCCCGATTTTTAATTTTTAATTTTTTTTTTGGTGCCTTGTTTTTTATTTTTTTTTTCTAGAATTTTTTAAATTTTTTGGTTTTCCCTTTTTAAAATTTTTATTTTTTTTATTTTTTGTTTCCTTTTTTTGGGTATTTAAACCCGGGTTTTTTGAAATTATTTTTGGCCTTTTAAGGGGAATAAAAAGGGAAACCAATTTTTTTGGTGTTTATTTCTTTAGGGTTTTTTATTTTTTTAAAATTAAAGAATTTTTTCAAAAATTTTTGATTTTTTTAAATTTTTTTTTCGACAAAATTTTTTTCAAAACTAAATTTTTTTAAAAAAAATTTTTTTTTTTAAAAATTTTTTAATTTTTTAAATTTTTCAATTTAAATTTTGTTTTTTAATTAAAATTTTTTTTTGGGAAAAACTTAAAGGTTTTTAATTGTCCTTTTTTTAAAAAATATTCTAACTTTTTACTTTTTTTCTTTCTTTTTTTTTTAGCCCAATTTTTTTTCCCTTTTAAAAAAAAAATTTGGAATATTTTTTTTGGGGGGATTTTAAATTTCCTTAATTTGGTTTGCCCCAATTTTCCGGGGTAAAATCCCTTTGCCCCAAATTTTCTTTATTGGTTCAAACCAAATTTTCTAGACTTTATTTACCTTTGGGGGGCCAAAAAATTGGATTTTTTAAAATGCCCCAAATATTTTTTTAGGGAAAGGGGGAAATTTGAAAAAGGGTTTGTTTCGGGAAATCTTTGTTTAAAGCCCAAAAAAAAACGAAAATTTTTTTTTTTTTCTGATTTAAAAGTTTTGTTTTCCCTAATTTAAAAATTTTTAAATTTGTTGTATTTTATTTTTGGGTAAAAATTTTATTTTTATAGGGGTTTTTTTTTTTGGAAAATCGGGAAATTTAATTTTTTTAAACAAATAAATTGCCGTTTTTTTAAATTTTTTGGTTTTTTAATAATTTTTATATTTTTTAAAATTATTTTTTGAATTTTTTTTTTTTTTCCCTTTTTTTTAAATTTTTTTTTTTTTAAAAAATTTTCTTTAAAATTTAAAATTTGTGATTTGAAAATTTTTTTATTTCTTAAAAAAAAAATAAAAAAATTTTAAATTTCAATAAAAATTGTTGGAAATTATAAAATTTTCTTTTTTAAAAATTATAAATTTTAAAAATTTTAAAATTTATTTTAATGTTTTTGTTTTTAAATTTTGGTTTTAAAAATTTAAACCCAAACTTTAAATTTTTTAAAAAACCTTTAAAAAAAATTTAAAATTTCCCCCTTTTTTTTTTTTTTTTCCTTTTTCTGACTAAAAAAAAAAAAAAAAAAAAAAAAAAAACAAAAAATTTTGAAAAAAAAAAAAAAAACCCTTAAAAAATTTTTTTAAAACAGCAATACAAAATTTAAAATTAAAGGTTGGTTTTTATTAAAAAAAAAAAAAAAAACCCAAAAAACCCCCTTTTTTTTTGGCAAAAAAACTTTGGGAAAAACCAACCAAAAAAACGGGAAAATAACCCCCCGTACTTTCATAAAAAAACAAATTTTAAAAAAAATTTCCAAAACAATCCTTATTAATAATACATCAAACCCCAAAAAAAACCCCCTTTAAATTAGAAATTAACTTAGAAGACAACGTTTGCAAAATTCAAAAAAACTAATTTTTTAAAAAAAACGATATAAAAAATTTATTACTCCGGGAAATCAAAAAAAACGTTTATTTTGTTTTTAAAAAAAATTTTATTATTTCCCCTTTTTTAAAACCCGTTTTTACAAAAATATTTTTTGACAGAAAATAGAAATCCAAAACCCTTACTTTTTGAAATAGCATCAAAAATTTTTAAAAATCAGAAAAAATTTTTTTCTTTTTTTTTTAGGGCTTTAACATGTTTTCGAAATCTACAATTCCTTTCTTTAGGGTTTTAATTGACATTTACTCCAAGTTTCAAAACTTGTGAAGAAAAAAGTTTTGAGTTTGGGTTTTGAAGCCAAGAAGAAATTAGACATTTATTCCCCGAAAGGGGAAAACCCAAATTTAGAAAAGAAATGGACAAAGTTTTTAAAGATTTCTGTGTTTTAGCACTAAAAAAAAATTTGGCATAAGAAAAAAATGTAAATTTAGATATCCCGACAAGTAAAAACGGCATTTAAGTCGTAGAAAGTTTTTTATAAAACAGAAATAAATACTCGATTTATAAATCCCCGTAAAAAGTGAAAATGACCCCTCGAAGATAGATTAACAAATTTGAAAAAAAATTTTTCAAAAAAGAAATAAAAAAACTAACAGAACCCAGCGTCCTTTTTTTTCCCCATGGCAGGAAACAAACCGGCTATAAAAACCCCCCAAAGAACAAAATACTCCCCCAAAAGACAATTTTACTAGATATTTAAAAAAGCCCATTTTTAAAATCCCCCAAAAAAAGACAAATCCCTACAAAAAAACAGGAAAAATAAAAAACCCAAATAGACCCAGAAAAATTTTTAAAAAGAGGACAAACACAAAAAACAAAACGCATTAACTTTTTTCCCCTCAAAAAAACTAAAACGGGTAATGCCAAAATATTTTTAAAAACAACCCCCCCAATTAAACCCCCTTTTATTTATAAACCAAAAACCCAAAAAAAAATCAAAAAACCCCGATTATCAACAAAAAAAACCCCAAAAACAAAAACCCCCTCCCTCAAGCACTGTCCCTTGCTAAGACAGGTCGCAAATTATTTATGGAGCACCAGAAATCGGGTTTCAAGGTTTTTAACAAAAAATTAAATTTTGAAAACGAGGAAACACAAAAACTTAAAAAATTTTTGTACGAATTGGTACATTCAGTACCGCGAAAAAGAAAATTTTGACTTTCACGAGTACAATAAACCCCTCTATTCATAAAAACATTTTTAAAGGGCACAATTTTTTTAAAAGTCCCCAAAAAAAATATCCTCAAACTTTTAACACAGAGGTCAACAAACAATCAACGAATGATCGAACAAGGTATCATTCTGAAATCGAAAATCCCTTTTTCAGTTTATTTATATTTGGGTCGTCCCAAAAAAAAGATTTGCTTCTTTAAAAAAAAAAATTCCAATATTAGTCATTGACTAAATTTAAACTTAAATGCAGTTGATGTTGGCCCGTCCCTCCATTTTATAGATAAATTTTTAACAAAAATTGGGGAAAAAGCCCATAAAAACTTTAAAACCCCATTTTTTTAATTTTAATAATTTGATTGCATAAAAATTTGAAAAAAACATGAAATTTCCCTTGGCCCCAAAAAATAACAACAAAACGGTAATAGGTATTAAAACCCCAAATTAAAATCCTATTTTATTTACAAGCAATTTTAAATATTCCCCTTCCACTTTTCCAATATTGGGGTCTTCCCGAAAATTTATACCCAAACCCTTTTTAATTGTTAAAAAAATTAACACCCAAAAAAAAAGAAAGGGGCTGCAGGGTTTTAAAATTTTAAAAATGAAAATTTATTTTTTTTAGAGAAACTTAAATTGTTTTGACCTTAGCCACATTCTGACCCATCCCAAATTTTAAAAAACATTTCTAAAATCCTACAAATCCCCGCAACTTTGCTATAGGAGCAGTTTTTTTTCACAAGAACAAAAACAATTTGGACGCAAGGGGAAAGCTTAACGGGAAAAAAAGATAAAATTTTTTCAGCTGTACAAAGACATTACTAAACAATAGTTTTTTGCAAACCCAAAGTATTTCCACACCCTACCTATTTGGGAGAAACTTTGAAACCTTTAAACGATTATATATAAATTTATATATAATAAAAAAAACCCGATATTAAAACCCCTTTAAATTTTTTTAAAAGGGGAAAAAAGGGAATTTATTAGTGGTTTAGAAAACAAAAAATGAAACAACAAAAAAAAATGTAAAAAGACCAGTATAAAAACCCCCCCTTTCGTACTAAAGAAGGGTTTTATAATTTTCCCCAAAAAGCCCTTTTTTGAAATAATACGATCGACGCAAAAAACAAAAAAACCTTAAAACCCCAGCATTAACTTTGAAGACTTTTAAACGGTTTTTCACAATTCCCAAAAAAATAATTTTAAAAACGCTAAAAAATTATTACATCCAGGAACCAAAAAAACGATTATTTTTGGGTTAAAAAAAAAAAATTTTTTTTCCCCCCCATTTTTTAAAAAACCCCAAAACAAAATATTATTAATGAATGCTCTAAGGGAACACCGCAAAAAACAGAAAAAGAAATAACAAAACTTACTTTTGAAAAAAGCTCCCCAAAAATTTTTAAAAACAAAAAAAAATTTCGTTTTGGACTTTTAACTTTTATCCCACAAATTTACCAAATTTCCTTTTTATATGTATATTGACATTTACTTTTAAAATTTTTCAACACTTGTAGAAAAAAGTCTAGAGATTGGTTTTTAAGCCAAAAAAGCATTATGAAAAGTATTCACAGAAAAAGGGGGAAAAACCCCAAAGAGATGAAAAACAGGGCAAAGAATTTAGATTTCTGTGTAAGCACAAAAAAATTTGGGTATAAAAAAAAAGGAAAAAAGTAAAATTGGATATCACAAAATAAAAACGGCATTTTAAATTTTGTAGAAAGATTTTTAAAAAAGTAAATGAAATACCTTAGATTTTATAAAATGTAAATAGTGAAAAAAAGACGTCGAAGGAAAATTAATCAATTTAAAAAAAAATTTTCTCATGACATAAAAAAAATAACAGGGCAAACCCGCGGCCTTTTTAAAATTTTGGGAGGATCTTCCGGCTAAAAACCCAAAAAGAACCCAAAAAACATCAAATAACAAAATTTTTACTAGATTTAAAAAAGCACCATTTTTTATAGTCAAAAACGCAAATCCATACAAAAAAACAGGAAAAAAAAATCGGTAACGAAAAAAACATTTTGAAGAAAGAGGACAAAAAGGCACACCCCCCCTTTTCAAATCCAAAAAAGCAAATTTAAAAATTTTCCCCCCCAAAAATCAAAGCCCTGTGAACGCAAAAATCCTAAATTAAAAAAAAAGGCCAATCAAGTCCGTTTTATTCATAAACAAAATTTAACACTTGCAATAATAATTGGGCCCCCTAAAAAAACAAAAGCGCGAGAAGGGTAATTAAAATTAAAAAATTTTTTTCCCAAACAAATCGGGGCCCATATCGATCACGCCAAATGAGGGGGTCACCCAAAATTTTGCCTATCAAAATTACTAAAAAACATAAAGGGAAAACTTTGTTTAATTTTGTAACCAAAAAATAGAAGACAAAAAATTGTATTATCCAAACAAATTTAAAATCTAGAAAACGATGCAGACAACACGATTTTTACACCCAAAAACACCCAATTTGCTTAAAATCCATCCAAAAACCCAAAAAGTTTCCCATCCCCCAAAAACCCAAAACTTTTTCCCAAAATTTTTTAACCCAAAAAATTAAAAAATAGATAGGGCTCAAATTTCCCAATTTAATTATCAACAGAAAAAAAAAATCCAAAAAAAAAGTGCAAACAGCCTACAAAAAAGTAAAAAGAAAGTAATAGGGGAATTAGAAATGGCACACATCCAAAAATTACCTCAAATCCCTCGATAAACCAAAAGAAGAGATAGGAACAAGCCCCCTTCATCATATAATAATGAAAAATAAACCTAAAATTGTTTCGACTCAGGATCTTCAATAAATTAAGCCCCAAAATTTTTTTTAATTTTCAAAAACCTTTTTAGGAGACCCAAATTTCACTGATTGAAAAGAGCAGTAAATTAAAAAAAATCATTTTCCATGCCCCGCAAACTAAATTTTCAAATAAATACGATATTTGATGGCAGGCTTTCCTAAAAGCCTACAAAGTCCAAAATAATTATGAAGAAGAATACCAAAACAAATAACATTTTTTTTTCGAATATTGAAAAACCCCTACACCACCTACAGGAGAGACCCAGACACCTTTTTTGCGATTGAAAGTTAATAGTAGAAAGCAATGAGTATAGCCGACCTTTTAAACAACGAAGAAACAAAAGCATTACTAAGTTTTTTTACAATTCAGTGACGTTTCAAAACCGGGCGAAGTAAAAAAAATTATTTTCCCCCCCCGAGAACAATAAAAGCACTAATTCATAACAAACATAGGACCCAATTGTCCAACAAAAACCCTAAACATTTGATATAATAGAAATCAAAAAACGATAAACGAAATGTTTTGAAGATTTCATTGAAAATGGGGAAAACTCACCCCTACTGTTCACCCATTTTGGTCGTATAAAAAAAAGATAAAAAAGATGCTCCAACAAAAAAAAATTCAGATTAGTCATTAACTATCGAAATTAAAAAGAAGTCACAAAGTGACAAATTCCTAATTTTTTAGTCATGGTGACAATTTTTGACAAACGGGAAAATGCCCCCAAATTCCCCCACCATTAAAAAAACAAAAAACAGCTTGCTCAAAAAACCGGCCATTACTAACCCCCCCCGGATCCCGTTTGGTCTTTTTAAAAAGGCCCCCCCCCAACATTTAAAGATGCATGAAAAAACTTTTTGGAAGACCTTATTTTTTAAAGGGTTACCGTTTTTTTGGAGCATTATAGGTACCCCCCTTTTGGAGGCACATACATCACAAAATATTTAAAAAATAAAAGAAGCTAACTTAAACCCAAATTGAAAATGCGAATTTAGACTAAAGAACAGAATTTCCTTGGTCATACAAAAGAAGGTATAACAACCCAAATAAAATACAAGCAATTTTAAATTTTTTCCCAATTCCCAAAAATTTGAAAGAATAAAATCAATTTTTATGTTATGTGGATTGTGAAACCATTTAAACCCCTTTAAATAAAAAGTTAAGTATAAACCAGAAAAGAAGTTTTTCGGAGGAATAGCCAAATTTTAGGGAAAAGAGAAAAAATTGTTAAATTTTTAAGGGAAAAAATACAGAAGGATAAGGGCAAAAAAAAATACCAAGCAAAAATTTTCACAAGGCCCCCCTTTTTAAAACTAAAAGGGCAAAAGGA
>JANFPS010000524.1:0-13038 GCA_024703675.1 Drosophila nebulosa
TGGGTTTCAAAAAGGTTTTCTAGGGTTTTAATGACAAAAGAAATAAAAGGTGGGTACTACGAAACATTTTTTTTTAAATCGTCCCATTATTGGGAAATTAGAGCCGGAAAAAATTGAAAACTGAATTTTTTAAAATTTACATTTTCTCGAAAGGGGTTCAAAAAAGATTTTTTTGGGGTTTATGACAAAAAAAGGTAACTGGATGGCTCACTGAAAAAATTGCTTTTTAAATCGTGCCAAAATTTTGGGAAAGTTTTAGCCGGAAAAATTTAGAAAACTGAATTTTTATAAATTCACTATTTTCTCGAAAAGTGGGTTCAAAATTAGTTTTCTAGGTGTGCATGACAAAAGTAGGTAAAATGGGATGCGCTACTAACGAAAACGATTTATTTTTTTAATTCGTCCCAATTTTGGCAAAGTAGAGGCACGGAAAAGTTTAAAACGGAATTTTTTATAAATTCACTAATTTTTCTCGAACAGTGGGTTCAAAGATGAAGTTTTCTGGGTTTGAATGACAATGTAAGTAAACTGGATAGCTACTAACGGAACATTGCTTTTTTAAATCGTGCCAATATTGCAAAGTTAGAGCACGGAAAAGTTGAAGAAAACTGAATTTTTTACAAATTCACGATTTTCTCGAAAGTGGTTAAAAATGAGTTTTCTGGGTTTGATTGACAAATGTAAGTAACTGGATGAGCTACTTAACTGAACATTGCTTTTTTTAATCGTCCCCAATTTTGGGCAAAGTTAGAGCCACGGAAAAGTTAGAAAACTGAATTTTGACACAAATCACGATTTTCTCGAAGTGGGTTCAAAATGATTTCCCTGGGTTTGAATGACGAAAGTAAGTAAAGCTGATACGCTACTCACTGCAACTTGCTTTTTTAAATCGGTCCCATATTGCAGAGTTAGAGCACGGAAAAGTTGAGAAAACGGAATTTTATCAAAATTCACGATTTCTCGAAAGTGGGTTCAAAATGAGTTTCTGGTTTGAATGACGAAATGTAAGTAAACTGGATGAGGCTACTAACCTGAAACATTGCTTTTTTTAAATCGTCCCACTTTGGCAAAGTATAGAGCACGGAAAGTTGAGAAACTGAATTTTTACAAATTCACGATTTTTCTCGGAAAGTGGTTCAAAATGAGTTTTCTGGTTTTTTGAATGACGAAAGGTAAGTAAACTGGATACGCTACTAACTGAAACATTGCTTTTTTTAAATCGTCCCCAATATTGGCAAAGTTAGAGCACGGAAAAGTTGATAAAACTGAATTTTTATAAATCACGATTTTCTCGAAAAGTGGGGTTTCAAAATAGAGTTTCTAGGTTGAGATTGACAATTGTAGTAAACTACATACGCTCCTAGCTGAGGGATATTGCTTTTTTAAATTCGTCCCAATATTTGGCAGAGTTAGACACACCACGGAAAAAGTTGAGAAACTAATTTTTTACAAATTCACGATGTTCTGAAAAGTGGGTTCCACAAAATGAGTTTTCTAGGTATGCAAATGACAATGTAAGTAACTGTATGATCTACTAACTGGCACATTTTTTTTAAATCGTCCCAATTTTGGCAAGTTAGAGCCCGGAAAAGTTGAAAACTGCATTTTTTAAAATTCACTATTTCTCGAAAGTGGGTTCAAAAATGAGTTTTCTATGTTTTGAATGACAAAGTAAATAAACTGGATGCCTCTAACTGAAACATTGTCGTTTTTTAAACGTCCCAGTTTTGGCCAAAGTTAGAGCACGGCAAAGGTTGAGAAACTGAACTGGATGCGCTACTAACTGAAAACATTGCTTTTTTAAATCGTCCCGAATTTTGGCAAAGTTAGAGGCACGGAAAAGAGTTGAGAAACTGAAATTTTTACAATTCCACGATTTCTCGAAAAGTGGGTTCAAAATGAGTTTCTGGGTTGAATGACAAATGTAAGTAACTGGATGAGCTACTAATGAAAATTGCTTTTTCAATCGTGCCAATATTGGCAGAAGTTAGAGCACGGAAAGTTGAGAAAACTGAATTTGTTACAAATTCAGATTTTCTCGAATGTGGGTTCAAAATTATTTTCAGGTTTGAATGACAAAATAAGTAAACTGGATGCGCCTTACTAACTGAAACATTGCTTTTTTAAATAGTCCCATATTGGCAAAGTTAGAGCACGGAAAGTTGAAAAACTGAATTTTTATAAATTCACTATTTGTCTCGAAAAGTTGGGTTCAAAGATTTTCTGGTTTGAATGACAAATGTAGTAAACTGGATGAGCTACTAACTGAACATTGCTTTTTTTAATCGTGCCAATATTGGCAAAGTTAGAGCACGGAGGGGGGGGGAAGTTGAGAAACTGAATTTTTTACAAATTCCACGATTTTCTCGAAAGTGGGTTCAAATTAGTTTTTCTGGGTTTGAATGACATGTACGTAAACTGGATGAGCTACTAACTGAACCATTGCTTTTCTTTTTTAAATCGTCCCAATATTGGCCCAAAATTAGAGCACGGAAAAGTTTTAGAAAAATGAATTTTTACAAAATTACGATTTTTTTGAAAAATTGGGGTTTAAAATTAGTTTTCTTTGGTTAAAAGGGGCAAAAGGGAAATAAAACTGGATGAGTTTCTAACTGAAAAAATTTCTTTTTTAAAACGTCCCAAATTTTGGGAAAGTTAGAGCCGGAAAAATTGGGAAAAACTTTAAAATTTTTTCAAAATTTACGTTTTCTCGAAAAAAGGGGGTTTAAAAAAAGTTTTTTGGGGTTTTAATGGAAAAAAGTAAGTAAATTTGGGTGAGTACTAACTGAAAACATTGCTTTTTTAAATCGTTCCCCCAAAATTTGGGAAATTAGAGGACGGGAAAAATTGAGAAAATTTTTTTTTTACAAATTCACGAAATTTTTTCGAAAAAGTGGGTTTTTAAAATGAGTTTTCTAGGTTGATGAAAAAGAAGTAAACTGGTTTGGGTACTAACTGAAACATTGCTTTTTTTAAAAAAATTCCCCAATTTTTTCCCAAAATTAGAGAACCCGGGGGAATTGAAAAAACTGAATTTTTACCCAAAATTTACGATTTTTCCCAAAAGGGGTTCAAAATGAGTTTTTTAGGTTTGAATGAAAAAAAGTAGGGAAAAATGGGGAGCTACTAACTGAAACATTTCTTTTTTAAAAACGTCCCAATATTGGCAAAGTTTTGAGCAAAGAAAAGTTGGAATACTGAATTTTTTAAAAAATTCACCATTTTCTCGAAAAAAAAGGGGTTTTAAAAAAAGATTTTTTTGGTTTGGAAAGACCCAAAAGTAAATAAAAAAGGGGGCTACTAACGAAAATTTCTTTTTTTAAAACTTTCCCCAAAATTTGGCCCCAAAATTAGAGCCCCGGAAAAAATTTGAGGGAAACGAATTTTTTTTGGTTTTAAAATAGTTTTTTAGGGTTTGGGAAAGACAAAAATAAGTTAATGGATGCGCTACAACTGAAACATTTTCTTTTTTAAATCGTCCCCCAAAAATTTGGGAAAGGTTTGAGCACGAAAAAAGGGAGAATACTGGGAATTTTACAAATTTACGATTTTCTCGAAAAATGGGTTCAAAAAAGATTTTTTAAGGGTTTTAATGACCCAAAAGTAAGTAAACTGGATGGCCCCACCCAACTGAAAAAATTGCTTTTTAAAACTGCCAATATTGGCAAAGGGTTTGAGCACGGAAAAATTGGGGAAAAAGAATTTTTCAAATTCACGATTTTCTCGAAAAGTGGGTTCAAAAAGAGGTTTTTTGGGTTTTTAAAGGGCAAAAGTAAGTAAAATGATGGCTACTAAGAAACATTGCTTTTTTAAATCGTTCCCCCAAAATTTGGGAAGTTAGAGCACGGGGAAAAATTGGGAAAAATTTAATTTTTACAAATTTAGGGTTTTTCGAAAATTTGGGGGCAAAAATAGTTTTCTAGGTTTGGGGGTGAAACAAAAGTTTTAAGTTAAATGGAAAGCGCTACAACTAAAAATTGCTTTTTTAAAAGTGCCCCAAAATTGGCAAAGAGAGCCCCCCAAAGGGAAAAAAATTTAGAAAAAAAGAATTTTTAAAAATTCACGATTTTTCCCCCGGGAAAAGGGGGTTTAAAAGAGTTTTCGGGTTTGAATGACCAAAAAATAAGTTTAAAATTATGGCTACTAACTGAAAAATTTCTTTTTTAAATCGGCCCAAAATTTTGGGCCCAAAATTAGAGACGGAAAAATTAGAAAATGAATTTTTTAAAAATTCAATTTTTTTGAAAAGTGGGTTTTAAAAAGAGTTTTTTAGGTTTGAATGAAAATGAAGTAAAATGGAAGCTACTAAATGCAAACCCTTTTTTAAATCGTCCCAATATTGGCAAAGTTAGAGCACGGAAAAGTTTAGAAAAATTTAATTTTTTCAAATTTACGATTTTCTCGAAAAATGGGTTCAAAATGAGTTTTCTGGGTTTTTAATGGCAAAAGGAAGAAAACTGGATGAGTACTAACTGAAACATTGCTTTTTTTAAAACGTCCCAATATTGGCAAAGTTGAGCACGGAAAAATTTAGAAAACTGAATTTTTTCAAATTTTACGTTTTTTCGAAAAGTGGGTTCAAAATGAGTTTTTTAGGTTTGAAACAAAGTAAAAATACATACGCTACTAACTGAAACATTGCTTTTTTAAATCGTTTCCCAATATTGGCAGAGTTAGAGCAGAAAAAAATTTTAGAGAAAATGAATTTTTTCAAATTGACGATTTT
Source organism: Drosophila nebulosa (assembly GCA_024703675.1). Taxonomy (NCBI): domain Eukaryota; kingdom Metazoa; phylum Arthropoda; class Insecta; order Diptera; family Drosophilidae; genus Drosophila; species Drosophila nebulosa. The sequence goes on from JANFPS010000524.1 coordinate 4,727, forward strand.
CCGAAAAAATGGGTTCAAAAAGAGTTTTCTAGTTTGAATGACAAATGTAAGTAAACTTTTGAGCACTAAGCAACATTTTTTTTTAAAAACGTGCCCCAAAATTTGCAAAGTTAGAGCCGGAAAAATTGAGGAAACTGAATTTTTACAAAAATTTAAGATTTTTTTGAAAAGTGGGGTTTAAAATGAGTTTTCTGGGTTTGAAGACAAATGTAATAAACGTATGAGCTCTAACGAAACATTGCTTTTTTTTAAAACGTCCCAATATTTGGGAAAGTGAGAGCACGGAAAAAAATTGAGAAAACTGAAATTTTTTAAAAATTTACGATTTCTCGAAAAATGGGTTCAAAAAAAAGTTTTTGGGTTTTAATGCAAATGTAAAACTGGGTGAGCTACTAAATGAAACATTGCTTTTTTAATCTCCCATATTTGCAAAAATAGAGCCGGAAAAGTTGAGAAAACTGAATTTATACAAATTCACGATTTTTTCGAAAATTGGTTCAAAATTAGTTTTTTTTGGGTTTTAATGACAAAAGTAAGCGAACTGGGGGCTACTACTGAAACATTGCTTTTTTAAATCTCCCAAATTGGCAATTAGAGCACGGAAAAGTTGAGAAAACTGAATTTTTTTCAATTCACGATTTTTTCGAAAAGTGGGTTTAAAAAGAGTTTTCTATGTTTGAATGACAATGTAAGTGAACCGTATGAGTTTCTAATGAAAAAAAAAGCTTTTTTAAAAGTCCCAAATTGGCAGGTTAGAGCACGGAAAAATTGAGAAAATGAATTTTTACAAATTCACGATTTTCTCGAAAAAATGGGGGTTCCCAAAAGAGTTTTCTGGGTTTGAATGACAAAAAATAAGTAAATGGATGCGCTACTAACTGAAACATTGCTTTTTGTAAAAGTCCCAATATTGGCAAAGTTAGAGCACGGAAAAGTTGAGAAAACTGAATTTTTACAAATTCACGTGGGGGTTTAAAAGATTTTCTAGGGTTTTTAAAGACAATGTAAAAAACTAATCGCTACTAACGAAACATTGCTTTTTTAAATCGTCCCAATATTGGCAGAGTTAGAGCCGGAAAAATTTTAGAGAACTGAATTTTTTTCAAATTTACGATTTTCTCGAAAAGTGGGTTCAAAAAGGTTTTTAGGGTTTTAAGACAAATGTAATTTTAAAATGTTGGGCTTTCTAACTGCAACATTTTCTTTTTTTAAAACGTCCCAAAATTGGCAAAGTTAGAGAGGAAAAGTTGAGAAAACGAATTTTTACAAATTCAAGATTTTTTTTTGAAAAGGGGTTCAAAAGAGTTTTCTGGGTTTTAATGACAAATGTAAGTAAACGTATGGTATAACTGAAACATTGCTTTTTTAATCGTCCCCAAAATTTGGGAAAGTGAGAGCACGGGGAAAATTTAGAAAAAATGAATTTTTACAAATTCACATTTTCTCGAAAAAATGGGTTAAAAAAGAGTTTTCTGGGTTTGAAGAAAAAAAGTAAGTAAATGGATGAGCTACTAACGAAACATGCTTTTTTAAAACGCCCAATATTAGCAAAGTTAGAGCACGGAAAAGTTTAGGGAAAATGAATTTTTACAAATTCACGATTTTCTCGAAAATTGGTTCAAAATTAGTTTTTTTTGGTTTGAAGACAAAAAATAAGCGAACTGGGTGCGCTTTTAAATGAAACATTGTTTTTTTTAAAGTCCCCAAAATGGCAGAGTTTGAGCACGGAAAAGTTTAGAATACTGAAATTTTTACAAATTACTTTTTTTTCGAAAAATGGGGTTTAAAAAGTTTTCGGTTTGAATGACAAAGTAAAATGAACCGTATGAGCTACTAACTGAAACATTGCTTTTTTTTAAAGTCCCAATTTGGCAAGTTAGAGCACGGAAAATTGAAAAACTGAATTTTTTTCAAAATTAAACCCATTTTTTTCGAAAAGTGGGTTTTAAATGAGTTTTTTTGGGTTTAATGACAAAAGAAGTAAATGGATCGCTAATAACTAAACATTTCTTTTTTTAAAACGTCCCCAATATTGGAAAGTTAGAGCAGGAAAAGTTAGAAAACTGAATTTTTACAAATAGCCGATTTTCACGATAAGTGGGTTCAAAAAGAGTTTTCTAGGTTTTAATGACAAAATAAAAAAGGGGTAGCTACTAACTAAAATTTCTTTTTTAAATCGTCCAAATTGGCAATTAGAGCACGGGAAAAATTTAGAAAATGAATTTTACAAATTTACGATTTTCAAGTGTTTCTAGGTTTTGAATGACAAAAGTAGGTAACCTGGATGCGCTACTACTAAAACATTGCTTTTTAAATCGTCCCCAATATTGGCAAAGTTAGAGCACGAAAAAAGTTGAGAATACTGAATTTTTACAATTCACGATTTTCTTCCTCGAAAAATGGTTCAAATGATTTTTTAAGGTTTGAATGACAAATGTAAGTAAACTGGATCGCTACTAAACTGAACATTGCTTTTTAATCCGTCCTTAATAGTGGCAAAGTTAGAGCACGGAAAGTTGAAGAAAACTGAATTTTTTACAGATAATTTAAAATAAAATTCACGATTTTCTCGAAAAGTGGGTTCAAAATGATTTTTTCCTAGGTTAAAATGACAAATGTAAGTGGACCGTATGAGCTTTACTTAATGAAACATTGCTTTTTTAATCGTCAATATTGGGCAGAGTTAGAGCACGAACAAGTTTGAGAATACTGACTTTTTACAAATTCACGATTTCTCGAAAAAATGTTCAAAATGAGTTTTTTTTATGTTGAATGACAATGTAAGTAAACTGGATGCGCTACTTAACTGAAACAGTGCTTTTGTTAAAATGTGCCAATTTGGCAAAGTTAGAGCACGGAAAAATTGGAAACTGATTTTTTTACAATTCACGATTTTCTCGAAAGTGGGTTCAAATGAGTTTTCTAGGTTTTAAATGACCTATGTATGTAAGTAAACTGGATGATCTACTAACTGACACATTGCTTTTTTAAATCGTCCCATATTGGCAAAAGTTAGAGCACGTGAAAAGTTGAGAATACTGAATTTTTAACAAATTCACGATTTTTTCTCGAAAGTGGGTTCAAATGAGTTGTTTCTTAGTTTGAATGACAATTAAGTGAAACGTATGATCTACTAACTGAAACATTTGCTTTTTAAATCGTCCCAATATTGGCAGGTTAGAGCAGCACGGAACAAGTTGAGAAACTGAATTTTGACAAAATTACGATTTTCTCGAAAAGTGGGTCAAATGAGTTTTCTGGGTTTGAATGAACAAAAGCAATTAAACTGGATGCGCTACTAACTGAAACATTTGCTTTTTTTTTAAATCGTCCCAATTTTGGCAAAGTTTAGAGCACGGAAAAGTTGAGAAAACTGAATTTTTTTACAAATTCACGATGTGCATCGGGGGGGAAAAAGTGTGTTTAAAATTATTTTTCTCTAGGTTTTGAATGCCAAATGTTAAGTAAACTGGATGAGCTACCTAACTGAAACATTGCTTTTTTAAATCGTCCCAATATTGGCAATGTTATAGCAGGAAAAGTTTGAGAAAATTGAATTTTTACAAATTCACGATTTTCTCGAAAGTGGGTTCAAATTTGTTTTTTTAGGTTTGAATGACACAAGTAAGTAAACTGGATCGCGTACTAACTGAAACATTGTTTTTTAAATCGTCCCACTATTGCCAAAGTTAGAGCACGGCAAAGTTGAGAATACTGAATTTTATCAAATTCACGATTTTCTCGAAAAGTGGGTTCAAAATGAGTTTTCTAGGTTTGAATGACAAATTTAAGTCAACTGATGAGCACATTTCTAACTGCACATTGCTTTTTAATCGTCCCAATATTGGCAAAGTTAAGCACGGAAAGTTGAGAAAATTGAATTTTTCAAATTCACGATTTTTCTCGAAAAGTGGTTCAAATGATTTTCTGGGTTTGGAATGGCAATGGAAGTAAAACTGGATGAGCTTATAGCTGAAACATTGCTTTTTTAATCACGTGCCGCAATATTGGCAAAGTTAGAGCACGGAAAGTTGAGAATACTGAATTTTTTACAAATTCCGATTTTCTCGAAAAGTGGTCACATGAGTTTTCTAGGTTTGAATGACAAACGTAAGTAACTACATACGCTACTTAACTGAAACATTGCTTTTTAAATCGTCCCCAATATTGGCAGAGTTAAGCACGGATAAGATGAGAGAACTTAATTTTTACAAATTGACGATTTTAACGAAAAGTGGGTTTCAAATGAAGTTTTTCTCTAGTTTGAATGACAATTTAAGTAAACTGTATGAGCTACTAACTGCAACATTGCTTTTAAATCGTCCCCAATATTGGCAAAGTTAGCAGCACGGAAAGTTGAGAAAACTGAATTTTTTACAAATTCAAGATTTTTCGAAAAAGTGGTTCAAATGAGTTTTCTGGGTTTGAATGACAAATGTAAGTAAACTGTATGAAGCTACTAAACTGAAACTTGCTTTTTTTAAATCGTCCCAATATTGGCAAAGTGATAGCACGGAAAGTGGAGAAACTTGAATTTTTACAAATTCACGATTTTCTCGAAATGGGTTCAAAAAATGAGTTTCTGGGTTTGAATGACAATGTAATAAAACTTGGATGAGCTACAACTGAAACATTGTTTTTTTAAATCGTCCCATATTAGCAAAAGTTAGAGCACGGAAAAGTTGCGAAAACTGAATTTAACAAATTCACGATTTTCTCGAAATGTGGTTCAAAAATTAGTTTTTTAGGTTTGAATGACAAAAGTAAGCGAAATCTGGATGCGCTACTAGCTGAAACAATTGCTTTTTAAATCGTCCAATATTGGCAGAGTTAGCGGACGAAAGTTGAGATACTGAATTTTTTACAAATTCACGATTTTCTCGAAAAGTGGGTTCAAAATGAGTTTTTCTAGGTTTGAATGACAAATGTAAGTGCGTATGAGAGTACTACTGAAACATTGCTTTTTTTTAAATCGTCAAATATTGCATAGTTAGAGCACGGAAAAGTTGAGAAAAACTGAATTTTTTACAATTCACGATTTTCTCGAAAAGTGGTTCAATGATTGTTTTCTGGGTTTGAATGGACAAAAGTAAGTAAACTGGATGCGCTACTTAACCTGAACATTGCTTTTTTAAATCGTCCCAATATTGGCAAAGTTTAGAGCACGGAAAAGTTGAGAAAACTGAATTTTTACAAATTCACGATTTTCTCGAAAAGTGGGGTTCCAAAATGAGTTTTTCTAGGTTTGTGAGATTGACAAAAGTAAGTAAACCTGGATTAGCCTACTAACTGAAACATTGGTTTTTTTAATCGGCCAATATTGGCAAATTAGAGCACGAACAGTGAAAAAACTGAATTTTTTTAGCAAATTCACGATTTTTTCCTCGAAAAGTGGTTCAAAAAATGATTTTCTAGGTTTGAATGACAAATGTAAGTAAACTGTTATGAGCTACTAACTGAAACATTGCTTTTTTTCAATCGTCCAATTTTGGCAAAGTTTAGAGCACGGAAAAGTTGAGAAAACTGAATTTTTACAAATTCACGATTTTCTCGAAAAGTGGGTTCAAAATGAGTAGGTAAACTGGATGCGCTACTAACTGAAACATTGCTTTTTTTAAATTTTTTAAATCGTCCCAATATTGGCATAGCTAGAGCACGGAAAAGTTGAGAAAATTGAATTTTTACAAATTCACGATTTTCTCAAAAAGTGGGTTCAAAATTAGTTTTCTAGGTTTGAATGACAAAAGTAAGTAAACTGGATGCGCTACTAACTGAAACATTGCTTTTTTAAATCGTCCCAATATTGGCAAAGTTAGAGCACGAAAAAGTTGAGAAAACTTGAATTTTTACAAGTTCACGATTTTCTCGAAAATGGGTTCAAAATGAGTTTTCTAGGTTTGAATGACAAAAGTAAGTAAACTGGATGCGCTACTAAACTGAAACATTGCTTTTTTAAATCGTGGCAATATTGGCAAAGTTAGAGCACGGAAAAATTGAGAAAACTGAATTTTTACAAATTCACGATTTTCTCGATAAAGTGGGTTCAAAATGAGTTTTCTAGGTTTGAATGACAAAAGTAGGTAAACTGGATGCGCTACTAACTGAAACATTGCTTTTTTAAATCGTGCCAATATTGGCAAAGTTGAGAAAACTGAATTTTTACAAATTCACGATTTTCTCGAAAAGTGGGTTCAAAATGAGTTTTCTAGGTTTAAATGACATATGTAAGTAAACTGGATGAGCTACTAACTGAAACATTGCTTTTTCAAATCGTCCCAATATTGGCAAAGTTAGAGCACGGAAAATTAGAGAATACTGAATTTTTTTTGGTTCAAAATGAATTTTCTAGGTTTGAATGACAAAAGTAAGTTAACTGGATGCGCTACTAACTGAAACATTGCTTTTTTAAATCGCCCCAATATTGGCATAGCTAGAGCACGGAAAAGTTGAGAAAATTGAATTTTTACAAATTCACGATTTTCTCAAAAAGTGGGTTCAAAAATTTGTTTTTTAGGTTTGAATGACAAAAGTAAGTAAACTGGATGCGCTACTAACTGAAACATTGCTTTTTTAAATCGTGCCAATATTGGCAAAATTAGAGCACGGAAAAATTGAGAAAACTGAATTTTTAAAAAATTCACGATTTTCTCGAAAAGTGGGTTCAAAAAGAGTTTCTAGGTTTGAATGACAAAGTAGGTAACTGGATGCGCTACTAACTAAACATTGCTTTTTTAAATCGTCCCAATATTGGCAAAGTTGGAGCACGAAAATTGAGAATACTGAATTTTACAAATTCACGATTTTCTCGAAAATGGGTTCAAAATGAGTTTTTTAGGTTTGAATGACAAATGTAAGTAAACTGGATGCGCTACTAACTGAAACATTGCTTTTTTAAATCGTCTTAATATTGGCAAAGTTAGAGCACGGAAAAGTTGAGAAAACTGAATTTTTACAAATTCACGATTTTCTCGAAAAGTGGGTTCAAAATGAGTTTTCTAGGTTTGAAATGACAAAAGTAGTAAACTGGGATGCGCTACTAACTGAAACATTGCTTTTTTAAATCGTCCCAATATTGGCAAAGTTTTGAGCACGGAAAATTGAGAATACTGAACAAATTTAATTTTTTGGGTTCAAAATGAGTTTTTAGGTTTGAATGACAAAGTAAGTAACTGGGTGCGCTACTAACTGAAACATTGCTTTTTTAAATCGTCTTAATATTGGCAAAGTTAGAGCACGGAAAAGTTGAGAAAATGAATTTTTACACATTCACGATTTTCTCGAAAAGTGGGTTTCAAAATGAGTTTTCTAGGTTTAATGACAAATGTAAGTAACCGTATGACTACACTGAAACATTGCTTTTTTTTAAAAGTCCCAATATTGGCAGAGTTTAGAGCAGGAAAAATTGAGAAAACTGAATTTTTTCAAATTTACGATTTTCTCGAAAAATGGGTTAAAAAGAGTTTTTTTTTGGTTTTAATGACAAAGTAAGTAAACTGGATGCGCTACTAACTGAAACATTGCTTTTTAAATCTCTTAAAATTGGCAAAGTTAGAGCACTGAAAAGTGAGAAAACTGAAAATTTTCAAATTCACGATTTTTTCGAAAAGTGGGGGTTTAAAATGAGTTTTCTAGGTTTTTAAAGACATATGTATGTAAGTAAAGGGTAGTACAACTGAAAAAATTCTTTTTTAAAACGTCCCAATATTTGGGAAAGTTAGGCACGGAAAAGTTTAGAATACTGAATTTTTAAACAAATTTACGATTTTTTCTGAAAAATGGGTTCAAAATGAGTTTTCTAGGGTTTTAATGCAAATTTAAATGAACCGTATGAGTCAAATGAAACATTGCTTTTTTTAAAACCCCAAATTTGGCAGATTAGAGCACGGAAAAATTTAGAAAAAGAATTTTTACAAAATTTCCCATTTTCCGAAAAGGGGTTTTAAAAGAGTTTTTTGAGTTTGAATGACAAAAGCAAGTAAACTGGATCGCTCTAAATGAAACATTTCTTTTTTAAAAACATCCCAATATTGGCAAATTTTGAGCCGGAAAAATTGAAAAATGAATTTTTTCAAATTTCCCCATTTTCTCGAAAAGTGGTTCAAAAAGGTTTTCTGGTTTAAATGAATTGTAATAAACTGGAGGTTTTTAAATGAAACATTTTTTTTTTAAAACGCCCAATATTGGCAAAGTTTGGCACGGAAAATTAGAGAATACTGAATTTTTTTTTGGGTTCAAAATGAGTTTTAGGTTTGAATGACAAAAGTAAATTAATGGGTGCGACTAACTAAAAAAATTGCTTTTTTAAATTCCCG
>JANFPS010000525.1:0-13033 GCA_024703675.1 Drosophila nebulosa
CCCTCAAGTCGATCTGTGTTATCTGTGCTCGGGATTCGAACCCCTGGGGGTATCGTGTTCATTTTTCTTTGCGGCGAAGCAAATGTGTAACTGCAGGGGGGGGGGGGGGCCTCTCTCGTAATAAAAACGCATCCTCAACCTGGCTGCGCGGCTTTCTGCTGTTCTATAATCATCCTCTGCCTCTCCTCACCGGTCTGTCTCCCGTACCAATTCCGTTCTTCTTCACCTATTCGAAACTTTTTCTTCTGAACTTTTTCTGCGTTGGAGTACAAAACCCCCAAATTCCGCTTTTTTTGGGGGGCTTTATTTCAATATTTTATTTTTGACGACCGTATAGAATCACGGCGCGATCACACAAACGTTTTTTCGATAGAGAGCGCCCTGTGCATTTGACTGCGCGCCACCCTGCTGGGGCAAGAGCAACGTTACTGGCTGTCAGCTGGTATGGGTGTTCCCCCGGGCCCCCCTCGCAGATGGCGCTGCGGTCGATCACGGGGAACCTCTATAAAACCCCTTTCTTTTCCGCGCTACGGGGGTGATATCGACATAAAAAGTAGCCATAAAAAAGTGGTCCAAAAAAAAATTTGGGGGGACGCGAAAAAGATTTTGGAGAAACGAACAAAAAATTTTTATATAAAATTTCCGTTTCTTTTAAAACATAAATTAAAGGAAAAACCCCTTTTACCTTAAATGAAGTTAGAATTTTCGGAAATCAAAATATAGTCTAAAATTTTCCCTTGAAAATTTGGGGGTCCTCCAATACAATTTAATAATTTAAATACCATAGAACCTGTTTAAAATTTAGCCGCATTCCATTGCCTTCAGCATACATATATACTTTACACATACATAAGCTATGCTTCCCCTCCCGTACAAATACCGGCAGCGCGCTTTTGGGGTTTTTTTGAAAGAAAAAGAAAGAAATAATTAAAAAGACAATTTTATTGGCTGTTTTTCTGTTCTTTCTGACCAAAATTGGTATTCGGGCTGTTTATTTTTGTGGCTCCCATCGGAGCTGAATGCCAGACATTCAATGCTTGCAGTATAAAGAAGCCTACATGAAAAATTTCAGCACTATAGCTTTAGTAGTCTAGGAGGAGTTTGCGCTGATCCACACGAACGATAGGACGGACGGACAGTTATGGCTATATGAACTCGTCTCATCGTGCCAAGAATTTGATAAATCGTTTAAGGCCCTTAATAAACAACCCCATATTAAATAAACAAAAACAAAAATGTCGGTGATTCTACAATACAATGTGGTATGATACATTCGTGAAATTATCGACAAAGCAAAAAGAGATTAACACAGATACATCTCCACACAAGCATGTGACGTGTTTACTAAGATTAAGAGATATCTTAGTCATGTCGGCGAGGCACACTTACACTCTTTCTCCCAAGCGTACGCAGTGACACCAGACCAGTTTCGTGGTCAGTTTTAATGGAAACTCGCCAGAGACATCGAGTCGGATTTTGACGATAAAGATTCTATTAAACGTTTCAAACAAGCCTCATCGCTGTATTTCAGACTTCGATGGTAGGGCAGAAAATTTACAGAGCTTTATCGACACAGTATACCCTAGAGGTAGCATGATTGACAAAGTCTCTGGATAAGGAGACAAGGAGCTTGTATCAACAGATTGAAGTATTGACACCGGAGCTAGCCAACCAGTACAGCACAGAGTCGCTGTCAAGGCTATGACTCAAAATTTGTGCAATCGATAAGAGTAAAAATCATATGGACGCAGGCACATTCAATAACATCATTACGCTATATATCCAAATTTGTAAAACAGCTGTACGAAGCAACAAATGATTTTACTCTACGATGCTAACCGTGAAATTACCGAATAAGAGGCCAATTATCTAAAATATACCTGGACCCTGCAAGGCCAAAAATAGTGTAATTCGTCTAGGGGCCGTAGAAATTTTGCATAGAGGAATAACCACCGAAAATGAGTTATATTCTGAATAATAATAATGTTATGATTGTCAAAATTCTTCGGAAAACGGACGGATCCTCAATCCTCAATATTTAAGTAGTGAAGTCCCTATACATCACGTAGCCCTTAATAAATTTCGTATCTTTTAAAAATGTTGCAAGAATCAAGATATAACATTTTTAATATGATACAGGTGCAGATATTTCTGTCTAAAAGAAAATTCGATGTCTTTGATGACATCCACAAATTAAAAAGAAAAAAAAAATATAGACATTCGAGGCATAGGAAGAAGGAGTAGTAAACTCCAAAAGACTAGCCTCAATTAAATTACAAAAAGGCAAATACATTATTCCATACAAATTTCCATCTGCTTCGTTTCAGAATTTGCAAATCCATGCGATTGAATAATAGTATTAAACTTGCATAACAACATTTTAATTGCAAATTTAGATTACAATAGTTTAGAAGATTGGTTTATACTTAGACTCACCAAAACTATCATAACCAATTTTACGTCCAATAACATTCAGTTCTGGTAATAACTCAACAGTCAACCAGCAAGATCCCAAGTGGTAAGCAAAACAAACAATATTGCAACAGCCCAAAATACTTTTGTCCAATTTTTAAATACCACAGATACATGCCAAATGATGGGCATTAATAACATAACTTTTAACCCTTTCGAAATACGATGTAGTTGCAAATAAAAAGATATTTAGGGTAGAGTTTTGTAATTCATAAATTAGAAGAAATCAACTTCTCATTTTAAAAACAAACTTGAAGAAATATTTACCGAGTATAGTGATGTGTTCGAAGTCGATACCGAACCAATCAAAACGAACAATTTCTACAAACAAAAATTAAGGCTTTACGGATGATTAACCGGTATAGTAAAAAATTCCGAGCCGGACGGAAAAAATCCAGCGTCAAGTTGGAAAATTAATTGTTGAACCGTCTGTATCGCCCTATAATAGCCCACTCCTATTAGTCCCAAAAGAAAGCACTTCGGGATCTACAGAGAAAAATGGGCGACTAGTAATTGTTTATCGCCAGATAAACAAAAAATTTGCTGTGTCAGATAAGTTTGCCACTCCCCAGAATAGATTGATATTCTTATTAATTGGTAGAGCTAAATATTTTTCTTGGCCTTGACTTTAATATCAGGTTTCATAAATTGATTTGGAAAAATCAAGAGAAATAACGTCTTTTTACACGAGCCATGGCTCATATCGTTTCACGTGATTACCTAATAGCGCCTAATTCATTTCAAAGATTGATGACAATAGCACTTTCGGTCTTTGAGCCTAGCCAAGCTTTTCTTTTATACGTATGGTTTAATCGTTATTGGTTGTTCTGAACAACATAATAACGATTTAACAAATGTAAATAAGATGGTTTTGAACTTTATAGGAAAAACAATCTAAAACTACATCCAAAAAAATGTTTATTAGGAATTATCCAGTCCCCACATGAATGTCGGATAGCGCTAGAAACGTTTCCTGCATTTTGGCACATTATTATAGGACTTTTTTATACGAAACTTCGCCGAAATTCCCGCACCTAAAACGATTTTTTGTAAAAGGGTGTACCATATAAGGGACGGCCGAATGCCATAAATGCATTCCAGACCTAAAAAATAAGCTTGTTCAACCTACTCGATTACAGTACGCCCAATATTTAGCAACGAAAATTTTGTATATCATATATGACAGGAACAAGCGTGTGGAGGCAAGTTTTTTTAAACTCAAACTATAACATGGACTCCAACTTCCAGTTGGCATATGCTCAAGAGCATTCACTAAAGGACGAAAGCAATAAGAGTACTACCGAACAAGAACTAGGAGCTATACGCATTTGGGCATATATGGCAAACTCTTCACATTGCGAACAGATCACAAACCATTAACATATTTATTCTCTTGATAGGCAAGGACAGGAAGACTTCGTGGCTGACGCCCTATCACGGTTATCAATACCCAAATTAAAAGACATGAACGCAAAAATCCTGAAAGTCACCATCAGGCAACAAAGTAGACAGAAAAACTGCGCAGCTCATAAAGAAAAACTTCCAAATGCTTGTAAGCCCAACGTAAATGAATTCATCAAAAATGACGAGGTACAAAAGTAGTTAACTTGCGAATTACAGATCCACATCTATATATGCAACAGAAGCAAGAATTAATGTTTACGATATTATACTCCAATGGAATGCTCGACTTTGGTCAGTTTTGCCAAAGTGCTTGGAATGGCAAGGCCGGTGTATTAAAATCAGCCAAAACCTAAGAAATGGCACCGAGCGAACGGATCTTTGAAATCAATTTCATAGATACTTTTAAAACTATAGGCATAAATATTGAAATCATTAAGAGTTAGTCGCTACTCAAAAGCCCGGTGACCCTCATCCTAGATGAGAAAGAAAAAGAAGCAATACTGTCTTCAATACATCTTTATTGAAACATTGGAAAAAAGTTATAGAAAGAATTAATGTTAGCGGATTTATACTCCAATGGAATGCTTCGACTTAGGTCAGTTTTTGCCAAAGGCTTGAATGGCAAGCCGGTGTATTACAAATCAGCAAACCTAAGAATGGCACCGAGCGAAACGATCTTTATCAATTTCAATAGATACTTTTTAAAAATAATTTAAGTCAATCCAGGAAAGAGAAAAGAAAAAGAAGCAATACTGTCCTACCTACCATGATGATCCAATTTCAAGGAGGTCCTACTGGAATCACAAGAACGCTAGCGAAAATAAAAAGATACTACGATTGGAAAATTATGACTCGCTAACAAAGATACATACGTAGATGTCATAAATGCCAGGTGTCAAAAACGCACACAACATACAAAACCCCAATGACCATAACAAGAACACCACAATATGCTTTTGACAGAGTGATAGTAGACACAGTCGGTCCACTACCTACGCTCAGAAATGGATAATGAATACGCAATCACTTGGTGTATATGTGATTTTTGCCAAAGAATGTGCTAGTAGCAATGATACGTTGCGAACAAAAGTGCAACAACTATAGCAAAAGGGGCAATATTCGATCTTTTAATCGTGACGAGGTAGGCGTGGGGGTCGCAATGGAAATGCGCGTGTGTGCATTACGTGGAGCATGGAAACAGAATATCAAAAACTCAATCATAACAGATTTATGTAAAAATTTACAACATAACGTCTACTTTGGCCCCCCCCCCACACCATCACCGGGGGGGGAGAAATTTAGGTGGGTACTTTGTGAAGGGAGTGTAAGTCATGCAGGGGGAGGGGGAGTTCAAACTCGGGTGCCGTGTCATCACATATCAGTATATAAAACCCTGTTGGGACGTAGGCAACAGTATTTCGGGTGTATTGTTTTTAGTACAACACCATCATAACTCATAAGTCCGAATTTGAAGTCAGAAATCACCTGGACCAAATACAATTTATAGTGTAAACACCTTAGAACCTATTTATAATATAGAAGATTACTAAAAGGAAGTTAAGTTTAGATTAGAAACACGAACACGCGTCTAAAAGAGCTCAAATACTTTTAGAAAAAATAAAATAGACACAAAAAAAAAAATAAAACAAATAATATCAGATTTTAAATAGAAGTACACGACCAGGGTTATTTAAAAAACAATACCGGGTCCATAACTTAGACCCTCATATATAGGACCATTTGAGGTAGTTAGTATAGAAAATAATAATAATATAATTATAAAGAATAAAAAAAATAAGGTTCAGAAAGTACATACGGATAGGCTAAAACTTAATCTAAAAAAAAAAATTTTATAACAAGATTTACAAAGAGTAAAAAAAAATAACATAAAAAAAAACTAAAAATAATATACAAATAATTATATGATAATTTTAATATTAACTAACTACAGTAGATTACGTTATTTCTTTAAAAAGGGAGGTGTAGTATGCTTATGACAAATAAGCATATGCCCACAGTATTGTAGAGTATACAATATAACAAGTGGTCACATGCCCAAACTAGAGGATAGAGTATGAGCGCATAAGCAAAGTGGTCACTTGGTCACTTCGAGTGCGCTTACACAACCCAGCCAAGGACCAATGCCAAAATACGATCAGACCACTTTTATATGTGTACTGGACCGCAGCCGTGAGATCTGCAAGCAAAGGCTTAACTGGTCACTATGCGCATTCCAATACCTTCAGCATATATACTTTACGCATACATACGCCATGCTACATGCTGCCCTACAAGATACCGGCAGCGCATTGGCTGTTTTTCTGTTCTTTCCGACCAAAATTGGTATTCGGGCTGTTTATTCCTGTGGCTCACATCGGAGCCGAATGGCAGACATTCAATGCTTGCAGTATAAAGAAGCCTACATGAAAAATTTCAGCACTATAGCTTTAGTAGTGTAGGTATAGGTATAGGTCTTTGCAACGGTATAATTAGGAATCAGGGAAAAACAAACCAAGTAAAAAAGAAGTAAAATAAAAAGAAATGGAGTTATATTTTATAAATCGCTGAAAATCTTGTTTCTTCCTAATTGCAAGAGCTATCGGCCCAAATGCAAGTACTAGTTGCACAACGGAATATTGCAGAAATAGGCCAAGTAGAATATAAAGACCAGCCATTACCAAATCTAGACGATAGTTTGGGAGATTTAGAAAGTTTAACAGAAATAGTTTGGACTGTGGGGAACTTCTCAGAAAGCCCACAGGTACATCAGTACCTCTCGAGTGTTGGAAATGTATGCATCATTGCAGGGCACATCAAAGTATTACGCCATTCTATTATTCTTTTCTAATATTGTAGGCCAGGCTAATGCCGTATTAAAATCGTATCGCACCTCTCTAAATTTGGAAGCAATTTCTCGAAGTCTATTGCAAGAGTACTCAGATAAACGTGATCTGAGCACTCTTATTCACACTGATCTAAAAGAATTTGTCCATAAACGATTTTTATTATGTGGTTTATGAGCACATGTCCATTATTCTGAATCAGATGGAAACAATTGGGTACAGTACCAAAACCATGGACACGACTACCGTTAGTGCCCAGAAAGTCTACGTCCCAGCACCAATGGCTCCGAATATTTACCAGAACTATCAACCCAGACCGACACACAATCATTAATAAGCCCCACAGAACGGCTATCCATACCAAGGATTCCACACCCCTCAACCCAACCAAAACCTTTTGTGACCATAAACAACCAACAAAACAAGTCCCAAAACTCAACCTCCAGCCTCTCATCCTCGACCCTTTAATTAAGACCACAAACATTAATTATATGAAAAGACTAAATGTTAACGTCCCTCAACAGTTCGATGTTAAGAGAGTCAATATGCCAACGTCACATGCTGCGAATAAACTACAGCGACAATTCCATATTGAAACTGTTGGATTACTAGGCGAACAGAATCTCGATGCCAGTTCCAGAAGAGCCTCCGCCACCTACATATGCGAATCATGCCAAATTCGAAGCAGCAGCAATACGCTCAGCTCTGCATTACTGAAAGTGACGCATCGAATTTAATTTGACAGTAGAAAGAGGATCCTAAGCCTCAGGCAAATGCTTCTCAACAACCACAGGTGGAAGACACTATAGATTTTGTAGCTGAGACCGTTCCTCTTTGAGACAGTTTCTAACAAACCCACATTCAACTTGATATAGCCAAAAGTATAAAACGAAATGAAACTTTACTGTAAGTGGGAGCATACTCACAACCAACCACAAATCTGCCGGGAACAGCAATCAAATTTTTGATATTGGAATCAATTTCATGAGGTTTCTGCAACACTCCGATAGGAATTTTAACCCCTCTTTCAACCCAATACAAAATTTACCTTTACTACAAATGTGAAATCCGAACGTACTATCTTTATCCCGCTTTTTTAAAAAGGGTAGTAGAAGAAAAAATAAACTCATTGCGCCGACGGCATAATTAGACTGTCACGGTCACCATTCAATGCACCTGCATGGATTGTTCCAAAAAAGAGCAGCAACTCATGGAGAAAAAGAATCTGAGTAATTCTCGATTACAGGAAACTAAACGCAGTCAGAATTTCGAATAGGTGTCCTATACCAGAAATAGCGGATATAATTGCCCAATTAGTCAATAATCAATATTTCTCTGTTTTATTTTTTAAAAGTGGATTTTAAATATAGAGAACAACTGCATTCACAAAAAATAGCGGTAAATAAGAATTTACCCGTCGTTCTTTTGGATTGAAAAATGCACCATCCATCTTTGTAAAAGCTGTAAATGACATCTTCAGAGACTTCAAATTTTTAGTCAAACAGAGGAAGAATATTTTCAACACTTTTCTAGTGTCTTTTCCACTTTGTCCATGGCAAATATCCAAGTCCAAATGGAAATGTGTGATTTCTTCAAAGCCTTGAGTTTTGGGGAGGACAGAAATTTATACATGAAGTTAAAACTAGTCCTGAAGAGGTTCAAGCTATTAAAAAATTCCCCAGTGCCAAAAACGATGAAAAATGTACAATCATTCCTGGCATTAGCTAGCTATTACCGCAGATTCGTGAAGGATTTTCCCGAATTGGCAAAGCCCTTGACCTCCTTGCTTCGCGGTGAGTTTGGAAAGTTAAATAGGTCCAGCTCTGAGAAAGTTGAGGTGAACTTGACCCATTTAATAGGATAAAAGATACTTTGACTTTACAAAAGGTAACATTGTCCTATCCCGACTTCAATCGTAAATTCCATTTGACAACAGATGCTTTTCATAAAGCCAGTGGGGCAGTATTCGAGCAAAATTGCATAAAAGTATGCTACTACTGAAATGGAGATGTTAGCAACAGTGTGGGCCTTACGAAAGTTAAGAATGTACTTCCACGGTGATCGTATGATCAATAACCCAAACCTTTGCCCTTAGCCCGAATTGGAAATATGGAAAAGTTACCTTGAAGAATTCAATTATCAGCTAAAATAAAAACCAGGATGTTCAAATAATGTGGCAGATGCGATGTCAAGAAATCCGACATATCTTTACGCTAGTATTACATCAGTGACGAAAGCTCTGGTCATGAAGTTCCGATCAACGTCTTCAAAAGCCAAATCTTCGTTTTTATAGACACCACATTGAGTCAAGCCTTTAGAATAATTTTTCCAGCATACCATAGGCACACCATCAAGCATCCAATTTGATTAAAATCTTGATAGAGAAAATGGATCCCAGTCTGAGAAATGGCATATTCACATCTAAAGGAATACAATATACAGTGAACATTATACACCCTTCATTTTAGGAATTATAAAGCCAGATATACCCAAAGAATGGTTGAGGATACTACTAATGAAAAGGAACAGAAAGAGATTATAATTAGGGAACATACCAGGGTACAAAAAAACTCTGTAGAAAACAAAGCACAAATACTCGCACAATATTTTTTTTATAAAATGAAGGGTAGGGTAAACGCAATGGTTAACGCATGTCAAACCAGTAAAATTTCAAAATATCAAGAGGCACCCACTAAAAAGTGAGATTGAACGCACTCCAGGGCCATTATATCCAGGTAAAATAGTTCACCTTGACTGTAAACAAAATAAGCTTAGCCGCAATAGATAAATTTTCTAAATATGCAATAGTAAATCTAGTTAGATTACAAGCAGCAGAACATCTAAAAGCAACAAAGTCTATGGCACTACTAAAACTATTAATATGGATAATAAGAAATCTCTAAACCCAGACTCGATAAAATTTTTGCTAAATGATCAACTACAAATACAGGTCTACACTACACCGCCATATGCTTTGTCCAGCAACATACAAATAAAGAAATTCCACTCTTAGCTGACGGGTAACATGAGATGCCTAAAGCACCAAAACCCCACGACAAAACTGTATTGTTTAAGGCAGAAATGGAATACAGCAGAACAATACATAGGGCCACAGGGAAAAAGCCTCATCATTCTTTGCAAAACCAGCTAGTTCAAGACCAAAAAAATTGGACCATAAGAGAAAGAAAATCTCAGAAGACAAAACAGATTATCGAATTGAAGTATTGCAACCAGAAGAAAAAACTAATAAAAGTCTACGATCTCGGTGTAACTGTCTATGTTAAAATTAATAAAAGGCTAGGTTCAAAGTTAGCCCCTGAGATATAAGAAGGATATAGTAGCAGAAAACCTAAACACTAAGAATAAGATAAGATCGGATGGACTTAAGCATTAAACTCACCTAAAGTCTTGATGTATCCTACAGATTATTTTTGCCACTTCCCTTAGGACAGACCACTATCCTAGACTATTCGAAATCCATGGTAAAATTATTTATGTAATAAAGTAGTAAATTGAGGGATGGCTCTATCGGTCTTAAGGAGGATCATTGCAAAGAACACAAAACTGGAAACACTTCACCCATTCTTAGATTATAAAATTATAAGAGTGCAGAACGAGCTGACACGTTTAAACAAAACAGTTAGCCTCGATCACTCTGATTACGAAATTCTTACAAAAAACATTAGCAGCAGTTATCAAATAATAATAAGCAAGAAGTTTTTAACGAACTAGTAAAAAATAAGATTAATGATTTAATCAAGTTAACTAACCAATTTTAAAATTCGATAAAAACAGGCAATAGCGAAAAAAACAGAGATGCTGAAACACTCAAATATGAGATAAGCCTCCTGAGAGAGGAAGTCGCTAATAAAATTTTTGCAATAGACTGGGAAAAATCGAATACAGTAAATTCACTCATTTTATTAAACCCAGAATAACAGAATTCGCGGAAGTAAACTTAGCCTGAAATGAGCAAAAACTTGTGTGCATAGTTAGCATCCCTCGTATCATTAATGATAAATTGTAAAGCCACTTTGGCATTACCTATTAAAATTAAACCGGACAACCGGGGTTACCTTGACTGTGACGAAGATTGTCTACTCGTGCAAGTTATTTGTGTTCCTTTTTTTTATAGGTGTCAAATAACCATTAATGTAAAAAGTCGAAAAAGCTGGTGCATTTGATGTTTTTTTCTGTTCTGCTAACTAAAGATTGGGTTTTCATTGCGGTTGGTATGTGTTTGATCTTTGCATCCGTTGTGGGCGTGTCACTGTATTGCCACTGTACTGCACTGAACTGCACTGCCAACTGACACATTGCGTAAGATGGACACATCCATTTTGTTAATTACTGGTAAGCTCATAAATTGTTCCATAAACGAAATAACAATGTGTCGTGGTCGATTGTGCCGGAGTTGCCTTGGTTAACAGTTAAATGCTCAAATAACTGTTGTTGCTGTAGCATAGAAACGAGCGCATAGCTATTTCCCTGAAGACCGTTGGCGCGATTTCTGTCGCAAGACACACTCAACACTGTTTCTCCAGAAGAAACCCTCACGTAAGCACTTCTCCTCGTACACTACTTGATCTATTTCTGGATCCACATAGCCTTCTACATCTTTCAGTAGGGCTTTAAGAATGCAATTATTTTCCGTTAAATGTTCGTAAGATGACGCCAATAATTTTGCTTGCGCTTTTTTGCGCTTTTTTAAAATATTTGCTGATATTTGGATTGATAATGGGC
Organism: Drosophila nebulosa; assembly: GCA_024703675.1. Classification (NCBI taxonomy): domain Eukaryota; kingdom Metazoa; phylum Arthropoda; class Insecta; order Diptera; family Drosophilidae; genus Drosophila; species Drosophila nebulosa. Next base: position 11,463 of record JANFPS010000525.1, read on the forward strand.
GCACAAGTAAAGCGCTTTCTGAGTGGGCGTTTGAAAAGATTAATGAAAATCTTAAGGCAGCTAATAAACTTGAAATAAACAAAAAAATTTCGAACTTTGTCGCTCATATATGCAAGTACATGCCAAAATGCCAAAGAAAAATAGAAAAATTCAAAGAGAAACACCAACAGTTCCTTGATTCAAAAATGACAATACATATTGAAAGAGCTGCTGTGAAAAAGGGGTTCCCGGTTGGCCGTCCCACGGCTGACTTACGATGAAGGAAGTAGTCTTTTTAAAAACGAAAGATAGCTTCAGATATCGCGACTAGTCAAGGGCACAATACAGCAATGCTTTTTCAGCAGCTACCATATGCCCCAAAAAAAATGAAAATGTAATGAATGTACTGACTGTATTGATTGTTCTTTAAAAGAAATATTATCAATGTCAAGAGGAAAAGCGATTGCAATCAAAAACCAGTTCAGATGACTGCAGATGAAGCATTAGCATTTTTACTTCTTTCTCCAAAAAACAGTATAACGCCATTCGAGCCATAAACCAGAAGCATGGTTTTCGTCATATTGCCATGCTACGACAACGTTTTTTAAAGTAAATCTGAAAGTAGACCCGTCGGAATAAAAAGCAACAGAAACTTCAGCACAAGTTTCGTTACAAAATATGCTGAATTATACTGCAAAAAAGAATAATTTTTTTTTCAAAAAGAAGTTTTTGCTCAATTTGAAAGCATCACCGATGTGAAGTTAATCGTCACCTATGGCTTTGATGGATCGACTGGACACAGAATCAGATTCAGATTTGGATTATAAACCCTTAGATGCATATTCATATGAGATCGAAGCAAAAGAATATTAAATAAAAGCGATATTTTAAGTAAAAAATTAAATTTTTTTATATGAGTTATATGGGCGGTATGAGTGGGCGTGGCCTGATACCTTTGAAACTTTTTCCAATTTTTCTATATACAAATACAATCACGTGTACCAAATTTCAAGTCCTTACGGACAGTTTTTTAAGTTATGCCGCAATTTTCTTCAAATCTGCCTCTGTGCAACGGTATTCAGGGAAATAGCTACGCTCTCATTTCTTTGCTACAGCAACAACAGTTATTTGAGCATTTAACTGTAAACCAAGGCAACTCCGGCATAATCGACCACGACACATTGTTAATTCGTTTATCGAACAATTTATGAGTTTACCAGCAATTAACAAAATGGATGTCTCCATCTTACCCAATGTGTCAGATGGCACAAATGAGATTGTTTGCGATCAGGATGCGATAAATCAATCTGGACGAGACTTCTGTTACAATGTCAGGCATTGGAAAAACTTAACGCTGACACGCGAGTTATGCCATTAGCAACACTTCCCATAACAGCCGACTCAAGAGGTGTACACTCTACATTAATGTAAACATAAACAATACCATTCCCTAAAACATAGAGTGTCACAAGATTGTGACAGTTTCCCTAAACATAGAGTGTCACAAGAAAAGTGACCAGAAGAAAACAGTATAAACAAAAAACCTTTTGATGTAAGCCAAACCAAATATATTTGATTCAAAAAAAAGCAGT
>JANFPS010000526.1:0-13021 GCA_024703675.1 Drosophila nebulosa
AGAGTATTTTATTTTAAATTTTGTTATTTAGTTTTGTAGTTTTTAGTTTTAGTTTTAGTAGTTTTGTTTTTTTTTTTGTTATTTTAGAGTTAGTAAGGGTTTGTTTAGTTTTTTAGGTAGTTTAGTTTTTTTAGATTTTATTTTTTTGTAGTAATAGTTTTTTTTTTTTATTAGTTTTTTTAGTTTAGAGTTTTAGGTTTTAGTGTTTTAGTTTTTTAGTTTTAGTTTAAATTTTTTTTTTTTTATTTTTAGTAGTTTAGTTTTTGTTTTTAGGGAGATAAAGGTTGTTGTTTAGTTTTTTGGGGTAATTTGGTTATTTAGTAGTTTTTTGTTTTTATTTTTATTGTTAAATTAGTTTTTTTTTAGTGGGTATGTTTTTTAGTAGTTAGATTTTAGTTTTAGTGAGTTTTTTTTTTTATTTTTTTAGGTTTTTAGAGTTTAGTTTTTTTTAAGTTTTGTTTTTTTAGTTTTAGTTTTGTTTTTTAGGTTAAGGGGTTTATTAAATTTTATTTTTAGTTGTTTTTAAATTTTATTTTTTAAAAAGTTATGATAGTTTTTTTATTTAAGTTTTAGTTGTAGGTTTTAGTTTTTTTTTATTTTTTTAGTAGTTTAGTAGGAGTTTTTAGTTTTTTTTTTAAATTTTATATTTAGTTTAGTTTTTTAGAGTTAGGGGGGGGGGTTTTTGGAGGGTTTGTTTTTAGGTTTTTTTTAGTTTTGTTTTGTTTGGTTTTTTTTTGTTAGTTTTTAGTTATTTTGTTTAGTAGTTTTTTGTTTTTTTTAAGTTTAGTTTATGTTTTAAATTTTTTGTTTTTTAGTTTTAGTTTTTTTTAGTTTTATTTAGTTTTTAAGTTTAGGGAAATTTATTTAGGTAGTATTTTTTTAGTTTTTAGTAAGTATAGAAGTTTTTATATTTTTAATTAGTTTTTTTTGTTTTGTTTATTTTTAGTTTTTTGTTTAGAGGTTAAATTTGTTTTTTTGTAAATTTTTCTAAGTTTTTTTTTTTTTATTTAGGTTATTTAGTTTTAAATTTTTTTAGTTATAGTTTTAGTTTTTTTTTTAATTTTTTTAGGGTTTTTTGTTTCAGGATAGGGGGTTAGTTTTGTTGATTTTTGTTAGTTTTTTTTTTAGTTTAAGAAAGGGTTTTTAGGGTTTTTATTTTTTTTATTTTTTGTTTTGTTTGGAGTTGTTTGTTTAGTTTTAGTTTTTTAAAGTTTTTGGGGGGGGGTTTTTTTGGTTTTTTTTTTTTTTTTTGAGATATAGTAGGTTTAGTTAGTTAAGTTTAGCTAGTTTAGTTCTTTTAGAGTTAGTAGTAAGTTTAGTGAGTTTAAGTTGTTAGTTAGTTAGTTAGTTTTAGTTAGTTTTTTTAGTTTTAGTTACGTTAGTTTTTTAGTTTAGATTTTATTAGTAGTAGTTTAGAGTTCTTATAGTTTCGAATAGTTTTTTAGTTTTAATTAGTTTTTTAGTTAGTAAGTTTCTTTAGTTTTAGGTTTAGTTAGTTAGTAAAAGTAGTTAAGTTAGTTTAATTTTTAGTTTTTTTTTCATAGTAGTATTAAGTTAGTTAGTTAGTTTTAGTATATAGTTTTGGTTAGTATAGTTAGTAGTTTAGGTACTTAGTTTAAGATTACTAAGTTAGTTTTAGTGTTAGTTAGTAGTAGTTTTAGTTTTTAGAAGTTTATAGTAGTTATAGTCTTATATAGTTTAGTTTAGTAGTTTTTAGTTTAGTAGTAGTTTTTTAGTATAGTTTATTAGTTTTTAGTTAGTGTTAGTTTAAGTTTAGGTAGAGTTATAGTCATTAGTAGTTGTTTAGGTTAGTATAGTTCGTTTAGTTTTTAGTTAGTTGTAGTAGATAGTAGTTTAGCTATCTTTAGTTTAGTATTTTAGCTAGTTATTTCTTTAGTTTGAGTATAGTTTTAGTTTATTAGTGTACTTTTTTTTAGTTTTTTAGTATAGTAGACTAGTTTAGTTGTATTTAGTAGTCAGTTTATATTAGTATTCTAGTAGTTTAGTTTTTGTGTTAGTTAGTAGTTGTTGTATATGTAAGTTTTTATTAGGTTTAGTTAGTGAGTTAAGAGTAGTTTTTTGGGTAGTTATAGTAGTTAGTTTTTAGTAGTTTTATGTTGTTTAGTTAAGTTCAGTCAGTTTTATTTATTTTATAGTTAGTTTAATTTTAAGTTTTAGTTTAGTTAGTTTAGTTATTAGTAGTTAGTAGTAGTTAGTTTAGTTGTTGTGTATAGTTTAGTTTTTATTTTTTACTAATATAGTATGTTAGTTTTATATCATAGTTTAGTTAATAGTTTTTTATAGTTTATTAACGTTTAGTTTAGTAGTAGTTTAGTTAGTTGTCTAGTAGTTAGGTTTTTTTTAGTTTAGTAGTAGATTTATAGTTTTTATTATAGTTTAGCCATTAGTGTTAGTTTAGTAGTTTTATATAGTTTTAGTTAAGTTAGTTTTAGTTATTTTATTTATATTTTTAGTGAGAGTTTACGTTTTTAGTTAGTTAGTTATTAGTTTAGTTTAGTTTTATAGTTTAGTAGTAGTAGTTAGTTTTATTTAGTTCGTAGTAGTGTATAGTTTTAAGTTTAGTAGTTTAGTAGTTAGTTATTAGTTCTGTATGATAGTATATTAAGTTAAGTTTTTAGAGTTTAGTAATTTAGTGAGTTTAGTTTTTTTGTTTGTAGTTAAGTAGTAGTAGTTATTATAGCTAGTAAGGTTCTTATAGTTTAGCTCATAGTTTAGTATATATTAGGTTTTAAGTTCTAGTTTAGTTAGTTTTATAGTTTTAGTTAGTTAGTTTTTTTTTAGTTTTATTTTTTTTTTGTAGTTAGTTGTTAGTTCAGTTTTTTAGTTTTTTTATTAGTTTAGTAGTTAGTTTTTTTAGTTATTACTTAGTTAGATTAGTTCTAGTTTAGTTTTAGTTCAGTTATAGAGTTAGTTTTTTTTATTTTAGAGTGTTGTAGAGTTAGTTTCTAGTTTTATATAGTTTTATAGATATAGTTATTTAGTTTTTTAGTTATATAGTTAGTATAGTTTATAGTTTTTTTAATTTTTTTTTTTTTATATTTATTTAGTAGTTTAGTTGTTTTTAGTTAAAAGTTTTAGTTAGTAGTGTTAGTTTTATAGCTTAGTCTAGTTTTTATTATTTAGTTTTTAGTTTAGTTTAGTTTTTGAGTTAGTTTTAGTTATAGTTTTAGTTCTTTTATTTATTGTAATTTTAATTATGTTACGTTCTCGTTATAATATAGTTTTTTTTTAGGTTTAGTATAGTTATACTATAGTTTATGCTTTATATATTATTTAGTTAGTAGGTAGTTATAGTTTTTTTATTTTAGTTATTTAGTGTATTTATTTTTAGCTAGGGTTTAGAGTATAGTAGTTTAGACGTTTTAGTTTTTTTAGTTGTTGTAGTTTTTAGTTTTTTAGTTTAGAGTTTAGTTATTAGTTTAGTTAGTTTTTAGTAGTAGTTAGAGTAGAGTTTAGTTTTAAGTTTATTAGTTTTATTTTTTTTTAATTTTACATTCAGGTTGTTAGATAGTTATTTAGTTTCTGGTATAGTTAGTTAGTTCCTTTTATTTTAGTAGTAGTTAGTAGCTATTGGTTTTAGTTTATAGTTTTAGTTTTTTTTGTTTAGTTAGTATAGTTTAGTAAGTTTTTATTAGTGTTCGTTATCCTCAGTTTTTCCTTAGTTCGTAGTTTTTATTTAGTTAAGTTAGTTTTTAAGTATGTTAGTTAGGTCTAGTTAAGTTTTTTTTTAGTTAGTTTAGTTTAGTAGTTTTTAGTTAGTTATATAAGTATTTAGTTTTATAGTTAGTTGTTAGTTTAGTTGGAGTTTGTAGTTTTAGATAGTTTAGTTAGTTCTATAGTTTTCTAGTTATTAAGTATTTTAGTGTGATTTATAGTTTTTTTAGTAGTAGTTAGTTATAGTAGTTATTCTTAGTTAAGTTTAGTTTTAGTAGTTTTAGTTAATTACTTATAAGTTTTTTTTAGTTTCTAGTTTTTAGATAGTATAAGTTTATTAGTTTAGTTATCCTATATAGTTTATTATAGTTTTTTAGCTTAGGTGTAGTAGAGTTTTTAGTAGTTAGTTATTATTATTAGTTTTATAGTTTTGTAGTTATATTTAGTTTAATTATTAGTTATGTTAGTTTTAGTAGACTAGTAGTTAGTTAGTTTGTTTTAGTTTTTTTAGTTAGTTAGTAGTTTTTTATATATATGTAGTATTAGCTATATTTTACCAGTTTTTGTAGTTTTTATATTTAGTTTTTTAGTTAGTTTAAGAGGGTAGATAGTAGAGTTATTTTTTTAGTTAGGTGTTTAGTTTTTAGTTAAGTTTAGTTTTTAGTTAGTTTTTTTTAGTTTTTTTATAGTTAGGTTTATAGTTTAGTTAGAGTTTCTTTAAAGTTTTCAGTTTTTAGTTAGTAGTTGTTTTCGAGTTAGTTAACGTTTTAGGATTATTCAGAGTTTTTATTTTTATATAGGTTGAGTCAGGTTATTGTTTTTAGTTTTTTTAGTTTTTTGTTAGTATTTTCTATATATAGTTTATTAGTTTATATAGTTAGTTCTATTATAGTTTTTGTAGTTAGTTTAATTAGTAGCTAGTTAGTTAGTAGCTTACTTAGTTAGTTAGTTTAGTTTTTTAGTTTTTTAGTTAGAGTTCTTAGTTTAGTTTTATTTGTATAATAGTTTATTTTAGAGTTTTTAGTTTTAGTTAGTTTAGAGTTTAGTTTTAGTTATTTTTAGTTAGGTTTTTCTGTAGTTCAGTTTTAGTTAGTTATTAGTTTTTATTTATAGAGTTTTTAATAGTTTTAGTTATAGTTATAGCAGCATAATATTTCCATATATAGTAGTTAGTTAATAGTAGAGTTAGTTAAGCTAAGTTTTTTAGTTTTTAGTTATATAGTTAGTTTAGTTTATAAGTTAGTTTCATACAGTTTAAGTAGTTTATTAGTTTTTACTTAGTTTAGTAGTTATACTTTAGTAGTGAGTAGTTTAGTTAGAGTTGTTTTATTTTAAGTTTATTTAGTTTAGTGTATAGTTAGTTATTAGTTTGTTTATAGTAGTTAGAGGTTTTATTTATAGCAGGGGGGGCTTTTAGTAGTGTATTATAGTTTATATTTTATTTAAGTTATGTTAGTAGTCTAGTTAGTTTAGTTTGAGTTCTAGTAGTTTTGTTTATATAGTTTTGTTTATAGTTTTAGTTTAATTTAGTTTTAGTTTAGCTTTTTTAGTAAGCGTTAGTTTTTAGTAGTTATTTATTTAGTTTTAGTTTAGTGTATTATAGTTAGTAGTTTTATCTAGTTTTAGTTTATTATTTTAGTTTTATTTTTAGTAAGTTTATTTTTAGTTTTAGTTTTAGTTTTAGTTTTAGTATTTATATTATATTAGTTAGTTTTATATTATAGTTTAGTTATGTTATTTTGAGTTGTGTGTTATAGTTTTTATAGCTAGTTTAGTCTTTAGTTTTAGGCTAGTTAGGTTTTGGTTTAGTTTAGTTTTAGTTTTAGTTTTAGTTTTTAATATAAATATTTATTTTACAGTATTTTTTAGTTTAGTTTTATATTCGTTAATAGTTCTAGTTTCTTTAGTTTTTTTTAGTTTATTTAGTTAGTTTTTAAATGTAGTTTAGGGGGGGGGGGGGGAAGTTTTTTTTTAGTTTTAGTAGTTTTATAGTTATAGTAAGTTTTAGCAATTTATTTATTTAGGTATAGTAGTTATAGTTTAGTTTAGTTTAGAGTTTAGTATTTTAGTAGTTTAGTTTTTAGTTTAGTTCTAGTGTATTTTTAGTTTAGTGGTTATTAGTTTTATAGTTTTTTTTTAGTTTAGTTTTATTAGAGTTAATAGTATTAGTTTAGTCTTAGTCTAGTTTTGAGTTTTTGTTTGTTTTGTGGTGTTTTAGGTTAGTTATTAGTTTTAGTTTTTTTAGTTTTTAGTTTAGTATAGTTTAGGTTAGTTTATTAGACTTTGTTTAGTTTTATGTTAGTTTTAGTTTTATAGTAGTTTAGTTTAGTTTTTTTTAAGAGTGGTAGTAGTTTAATAGTTTAGTAATTATTTGATTTAGTTTTGTTAGTTTTAGGTTAGTTTAGTTTATTAGTTAGTTTTAGTTGTATCGTTTCTTCTGAATTTTAGTAGTTAATTTACGTTAGCTTTATAAGTTAGTTAGTAGTTTTTTTAGGAATTAGTTGTTTGTAGTTAGTTCTTGTAGTAGTATTAGTTTTTTTGGGTTAGTTTTTTAGTTTTAGTTTTAGTTTTTTAGTTTTTTTTATAGTTAGTTTTAGTAGTTTTAGTTAGTTTGTTTTATATTATGTTTTTTCGTTTAGTAGTTATAGTTAGTTTGAGTATTTTTAGTTGGTTATTTTATATTTTACTAGTTTAGTATTAGTAGTAGTTTAGTTTTAGTTAGTTATTTAGTTGTTTAAGTTAGTAGTTTTTTACTTTAGGTTTACTTTAGTCCCTCAGTAGTAATTAGTTTTTTTCTAGTTTTAGTTAGAGTTAGTAGTTTTAGTTATGTATAGTTTAGTTTTTTTTTAGTTTATAGAGTTTAGTTATTTTAGGATAGTCTGTTAGTTAGTTTAGAGTTTAGTTAGTTTAGTTTTTAGTTTTAGTAGTTAGTAGTTTTAGTATCGATTAAGTTTTATTAGTTTATAGTTTATAGTTAATAGTTGTAGTTTATTTTAGTTATTTAGTTTTTTTTATGTCTTTTTATTAGTTTTAGTAGTTCTAGTTTAGTAGTTTTTAGTATAGATAGTTATAGTTTAGTAGGTTTTTATTGTTAGTGTTTAGTTTAGTTACTATTTTTTATAGTGTTTAAGTTGTTTAGTAGTTTAGTTATAGTTATAGTTTAGTTAGTTAGAGTTATAGTTTTTATATAGTCTTACTTTAGTAGTATAGTTAGTTAGGTATTTTTAGTTTTTTTTAGTTTATAAGTTATAGTTTTAGAGCTTTTTCGTTTTTTTATAGCTTTTTATATTAGATAGTTTTTTAGTGTTTATAGTTTATAAGTAGTTTAATAAGTTATATAGTTTTTTATATTTTATAGTTTAGTTAGTTAGTTTTTTAGTTATTAGTTGTTTAGTTAGTTCTAGTTAGTAGTTTTTTAGTTTATTAGTTTAGTTTCAGTTTTTAGTAGTTAGTTTTAGTTAGTTTATTAGAGTTTTTTTAGTATTTTGAGTTTAAAGTTACTTAGTTTTTTTTAGTTTTTTTATTTCGTTTTCAGTTAGTTTATAGTTAGTTAGTTTAGTTTTATATTTTACTTATAGTTTTTAGTTACTTTTTTATTAGTTTAAGTTCATTTTTTAGTTAGTTATAGTTTAACCAGTTGCTTATAGTTTTCTAGTTATATAGTATAGTATAGTTTTATAGTTTAGTCTATTTAGTTTAGTTATTTAGATATATAGTTTAGTTTTAGTTTTAGCTAGTTTAGTTTAGTTTTAGTTGAGTAGTTAGTTTTTGTTGGTTTTAGTTAGTCTAGTTAGTTTAGTAGTTTTAAGTTTAGATTAGAGTTAGTCAGTAGTGAGTTTTAGTTTTTTTTAGTTAAGTTTAGTAGTTAGTTTAGTAGTAGTTTAGTTTAGTATATTAGTTTAGATAGTTATAGTTTTAGTTAGTAGTTTTTTTAGTAGCTTAGTTTTATGAGTTTTAGTTTAGTTTATATTTTTAGTTATTTTATAGTTTATTGTGTTTATTGTTTCAGTATTGTTTAGTAATTAGTTTTAGTGTTTTTTAGTTAGCTTTAGTTTATAGTTTAGTAGTTTATAGTATGAGTTTAGTTTAGTTTATTTTTTAATTATAGTTTTATTAGTTAGTTAGTTTATTAGTTTTTTGTTAGTTTTTTAGTGTTAGTTTATAGTTAGTTTTATAGTAGTTTTAGTTAGGTTTACAGTAGTTAGTTTAGTTTTAGTATTTTAGTTTAGTAGTATTTTTTTTAGTAAGTATTAGCTAAGTTTATTGGGTATAGTTAGTTTTAGTTTTAGTTATTAGTTATTAAGTTTTTAGTATTAAGTAGTTAGTTAGTTATATAGTAGTTAGTGAGTTTTAGTTTAGTTAGTTATCTAGGTTAGTTAGTTTTATATAGTTTTAGTTACGTTATTTTTTTTTAGGTAGTTTGTTTTTGTAGTATTATAGGTCTATTAGGGTAGTTCTAGTAAGGTTTAGTTAGTTTTCAGTTTAGTTTATATTTAGAGTTTTTTGTAGTTTTTAGTTTAGTTTTAGTTTTAGTTAGTAGTGTTTAAGTTTTAGGTTAGTTTAGTATTAAGTTTTTTTTTAACATATTAGTTTTAGTGTTTTTATTAGTTATAGTGTAGTTTTTAGTTTAGTTTAGTTTTTATTAATTTTAGTTGAGTAGTTTTAGTTTATTAGTTTTAGTTAGGAGGTTGGGGTTAGTCTAGTTTAGTTTTTAGAGTTGTTAGTGGTAGTAAGTTATTTAGTTTATAGTTTTAGTTTAGTTTAAGTAGTTAGATTAGTTTAGTAGTTTTAGTTTTAGGTTTTTATTAGGTTAAGCTAGTAGAAGTTTTATTTAGTTAGTTAGTTAGTTTTAGTTTTTAGTTTATTCTTTGGTTAGTTAGTTCTTAGTTTTTTTTATTTAGTTTTACTATTAGTTTCGGTAAGTTAGTGAGTTGTTTAGTTATTTTTAGTTTTTAGTTTAGTTTAGTTAGTTTAAGATGTATAGTTAGTTTAGTTTTAGTTAGTATAGTTTAGTTTAGTTTTTGTTTTAGTATATCTTTAGTTTGCTTTAGTAGTTTTAGTTTAGTTTTAAGTTTTATTTATAGTTTAGTATTTTTTAGTTTTTAGTTTAGGCTTGTTTAGTATTTTATATAGTATTTATTAAAACGGTCCTTTTATATAGTTAATAGTTTTTATTTAGTAGTTTAGGGTTTTTAGGTTTGTTAGTAGTTTTATTATGCTAGTTTTAATATAGCAGTAGTTTAGTAGAGTTATAGATAGGTAGTTCTTAGTATAGTTTTTAGTAGTTAGTTCGTTTTGTTTAGTAATAGGTATGTTTATTAGTTCTAGTTAGTTAGTATTTAGTTAGTTTTAGTTTTAGTTTTTAGTAGTTAGTAGAGTTATAGTTTTAGTTATTCGTTACTAGGTTTACAAGGTTAGTTTATAGTTTTTTTAAGAGTTTTAGTCTTGTAGTGTAGTTTTTTTACTAGTTTAGTTTTATTTTTAAGTTTAGTTTTAGTTTAGTTGTTTTGAGTATTAGTTTTTAGTTGGTTAGTTTAGTTATTTAGTTCTTTATAGTTAGTTAAGTTATAAGTAGTTTAGTTTGAGTTAGTTTTATTCGTAGTTTTAGGTAGACTAGTAGGTTAGTTTAGTTAGTTTAGTAGTTTTATTATTAGTTTTTGGGTTTTAGTTTTAGTATATAGTTTTTAGATTTTTAATTTTTTTTAGTAGTTTAGTTTTTAGTTTTCAGTAGTTTATTAGTTATATAGTTTTTTATAGTTTAGTTAGTTTTAGTTTTTATAGTATTTATTTTATAGTTTATATTAGTAGTTAGTTTAGTTTTTTTTTAGTTTTAGGTAGTTTTAGTTTTTAGTTTATTATAGTAAGTTTTTTTAGTTTATAATTTTTTAGTTATATATTTATTAGTAGTTAGTTTATAGTAGTAGTAAGTATAAGTTTTTAGTTATTTAGAGTTTAGTTAGTATTTAGTTTTAGGTATTAGTTTAGTTTAGTAGCTTTTAGTTATCAGTTAGTTTAGTTAGTTAGTATAGAGTTTAGTGTAATTTAGTTTAGAGTTATAGTTTTTTTATTATTTAGTTAGTGTTTTAGTTTAGTTTTAGTTATTTTAGTCTAGTTAGTTAGTATCATATAGTAGTTTTTTATATTAAGGTTTAGAGTTATTTTTAGTTGTTTTAAAGTTTTATATTTTAGTTTATTTTAGTTAGTACTATTTAATTTAAAGTTTTTCAGATATATTAGTTTAGTTTATTATATTAGTTTTTATAGTTTAGTTTATATAGAGTTTTTTTTAGTAGTTTATAGTTTAGTATAGTTCTAGTTTTAGTTACTTAGTTTTAGTTAGTTTTTATAGTAGTTTTTTTAGTTTATTAGTCTTAGTAGTTTTTATTAGTTTAAGTTCCAGTTTTTAGTTTAGTTTTGTTTAGTAGTTAGTTTTAGTATATAGTTAGTGTTTTTATAGTAGATAGTAGGTTTTAGTTAGTTACCTAGTAGTTTTTTTTATTATTTATTAGTTAAGGGGGGTTTAAGTGTTAGTTTTAGAGTTTATTATTTTAGTTTTTAGTTTTTTAGTAAGTTTATTATTAGTGTTATTAGTTATAGTTTTCTTATTAAGATTTAGTAGTTTAAGTTTTGTTAGAGTTAGTTAGTTTTTAGAGTTAAGTGGTGTAGTTTATAGTTAAGTTAGTTTTAAAGTTTAGTTATAGTTTAATTAGTTAGTTCGTTTTAGTTTAGTTTTTTAGTAAGTTTAGTTATTAGTATAGTTTATTTAGTTTAGTTTATGTAGTTTAGAGTAGTTTTCGCGTTGGTTTTTATAGTTTTTTTTTAGTTAGTAGTTATTATATTTAAATTTAGGGGTTTAGTTATAGTAATTTGGTTTTATAAGTTTGGGGGTGTAGTTAGCTTATAGTTTAGTTAGTTTAGTTATGTTTATTAGTTTTTAGTTTTTTATTAGTTTTAGTTTTCGTTTGATTTTAGTTACTTTAGTTTAGGTTTAGTCTTAAGTACGTTGTCTTAGTAGTTAAGTTTATAGTTTTTTAGTCTTAGTTTTAGTTTAGTATTTTATAGTTTAGTTATTAGTTATAGTTTACAAAGTTATTTAGTTCCTTAGTTTTTTTAGTTTTAGTTTAGTTTAGTGAGTTCAGTTTTTAGTCTAGTTTAGTTTATAGATAAGTTTTTGAGAGTGTAGTTTAGTTTTAGTAGTTAGTTTAGTTAGTTTTTTTAGTATTTAGTTTTAGTTTAGTTTAGAGTTTTATAGTTTAGTAGTTCAGTTTAGTTTAAGTTTTAGTTTAGTAGTTATAGTAGTTAGTAGTTTAGTTAGTATTTAGTTAGTTTAATTAGTTAGTAGTTTTTTATATTAGTTCAGTTTAGTTATTAGTTAGTAGGTATTAGTTTATTATAGTCTTTATTAATGGTCTAGTTTGTTAGGTAGTTTTCTTCGTAAGTAGTTAGAAGTTAGTTTTTTAGTTTAGTATAGTTATAGTAGATGTAGTTTTTATAGTTAGCTTTAAAGGTAAGTATTAGTTTAGTTTTTAGTTTTAGAAGTAGTTTATATAGTTTTTTAGTTAAGTTCTATATATAGTCTTTTATAGTATAGTTAAGTTTTAGTTTAGTTATTAAGTTTACGAGTAGCTTTTTATAGTTTTTTTTAGTTTACTAGTTGTAGTTAGTTCATAGTTTCTAGTTTTATAGTATGTTAATTTAGTTTTAGACTAGTTTTAAGTTTTTTTAAGTTTTTTTAGCTCGACAGTTATTTAGTTTATTAGTTTTAGTTTAACAGTTTATAAGTTTTAGTTTTTTTTATAGTTAGAGTTTAGTTTTTAGTTTAGTAGTTTGTTATTAGTTAGTTATTTATAATTTTATTATATTTAGTTTAGTTAGTTTAGTTTTTTTTTAGTTTATAGTTTAGTTATATTATTTAGTTTATTTAGTTTTCTTAATTATAGTTAGGTCTTTTAGTAGTTAGTTTAGTTATATAAGTTATAGTCAAGTTAGTAGTAGTTAGTAGTTTTTAGTTTTAGTTCTTAGTCACGTTATAGATTTAAGGAGAGTTAGTAGTTATTTAGTTAGTTAGTTTTTTTTTAAGTTTATAGTATATGTAGTTAGTTAGTTTAGTTTTAGTTTTACGTAGTTAGTTTATTTGTAGTTCTATAGAGTATTTTGTAGTTAAGTGGTTCGGAGTTTTAGTTATTTTATAGTATAGTAGATTCTGTTAGTTTTTTTTAGTTAGTTAGTTTAGTTTATAAGTAGTAGTTATTTAGCTCAGTTTTAGTTTAGTTTAGTTTTTTTAAGGTAGTTTATAGTTAGTTGACTAGTTTTAGTAGTATATTAGTTTTTTTTAAGTACATAGTTTTTACTTCACTTTAATAGTTAGTATATAGTCGTAGTTTAAGTAATAGTTAGTTTTAGTTTGAGTAGTGCTAGTTAGTTTCTTATTTAGTTTTATTAGTTGTTAGTTAGTTATTAGTTTTTTTAGTAGTTAGTATTTTAGTTTTTTTGTTTTGTTATAGTTTTAGTTTTAGTTAGTTTATAGTTAGTTATTTAGTTAGTTTATAGTTTTTTAGTCTAGTAGTTATAGTTAGTGTAGAGTTAGTTTTTATAGTTTTTTAGTTATTAGTTTTAGTTTAGTATTAGTTTTTTAGTTTATTAGTTTTAGTAGTCTAGTAGTAGTATATTAGTAGTTAGTTTAGTTTTAGTATATAGTATAGTTAGTTAGTTTTTTAGTTTAAGTTTTTATTAGTTATTTATAGTTAAGTTTATAGCTAAAATTCAGTTTAATTAGTTTAGTTAGTTTTATTTTATAGTTATTTGAGTTTTTTAGTTTTAGTTTTTTTTTTTAGTTAGTTTATAGTTTTTAGTTTAGTTTTTAGTAGAGTCTAGTTTTGTTGTATAGATATATAGTAGAGAGTTTTTAGATTTAGTATTTTTTAGTTTTTTAGTTTTGCTTTAGTTTTTAGTCTATAGTTTTTTAGTTGTAGTTATTAGTAGTTTTTTTAGTTAGTATTTAGTTTTTATTTTTTTTAATAGTAGGTTTTAGTTTAGTAGTTCCTTTTAATTATAGTTTTAGGTTTAGTTAGTTTTAGTTATCAGTTAGTTTTAGTTTAGTTTAGTATTAGGGTGGTATAAGGTTTAGAGAAGTTTATAATAAGTATAATAGTTTATAGTAGTTAGTTAGAGTGTTATAGTTTTAATAGTGTTATTTAGTTAGTGTAGTTTTGGTAGAAGTAGTTTTCAGTTTTAGTTTTATAGTTATAGTAGTGAGTTTATTAGTTAGTTAGTAGTTTTTAGTTTAGTAGTTTTATATTATTAGTTTTTATTTTTTTTTAGAAATTTTGTTTTTTAGTTTTTAGAA
>JANFPS010000527.1:0-13008 GCA_024703675.1 Drosophila nebulosa
AAGGGAAAAAAAAAACCCTGTTCAGTTTGATTTGGGGAAAAAATTAATTTTAAAGTTTTTTTTTTTTCAATTTTTTGTTCCCACTTTGCCCTTTTGAATTTTTAAAAAATAAGTTTTCTCGCTGTAGTATGTTTTTTATTAAACTTTAAAAATTTCAAAGGCCAGCGGCGGAGCCGGGAGCATGTACAGGCGTATGTTGTATGTGTGGGGTATGTATGCTTTTAAGGCAAAAATTGGGTGCGCATGTTTACCCGTTAACTTACGCTGCAGATCTCACGCTGCAGGCCACCAAAATAAAGGGTGATCATATTTTAGCAGGGGGCTTGGCTAGGTTTGAAGCGATTTACAAAGTGCCTTTGGTTTTTGCGCTCATTTTCTTATCTTTTAGTTTGGGCATTTGAAACCCTTTTTATATTGTATACCTACAATACTGTGGGGATATCCTTCTGTCATACAAAAATTTCTACACTAGAAAAATTCCCTTTTGAAACCCCCCTTTTCGAGGGGAAAACGTGAATTTTAAAAAATTGAAATTTTTTCTCCAAATTTTTTCCGTGCTCTAAAATTTTTTTAATATCGAGATGAACAAAGGGGGAAAATGGGATCAGTTGTAGCCCCATCGAGGTTTTTCTTTCGTTTGTTATTCAAAAACCCAGAAAAAAACTCATTTTAAACCCACTTTTTGGGGGGGAAAAATCGTGAATTTTTAAAAATTTTAAATAATCTTATCCTTTTTTTTTTTCCGTGCCCTAAGTTTTGGGGCCCAATTTTTTGGGAAGATTACCCAAAAAACAATTTTATCAGTTTAGGCCCCATCGAGTTTACTTTTCTTTTTTTTTCAAGCCCTTTGAAAAATCACTTTTTTAACCTACTTTTCGCGAAAAATTTGTTTAAATTTAAAAAAAATTGAGTAATTTTAAAATTTTCCCTGCTCAACCCTTTTCCAATATCGGGATGATTTCAAAGGGGGAGTGTATTTAAATAGTACTCTCCATTTTTCTTTCATTTGCCCTTCCCAAACCCAGAAAAATTTTTCCCCCCCCCCTTTTTAAAACTTTTTTTTGGGGGAAAATGGTTTTAAATTGTAAAAATTTAGAATCTCAACTTTTTCCCTACCTTTTCTTTTTCCCAAAATTTTGGAAAGATTAAAAAAAGGGAATGTATCATTTTTAAAAGTCTCATTTATTTTTTTTGGGATTTGTTATTTAAAAATAGAAACCCCATTTTGGGAAACCCCACTTTTTCGAGGGGGAAAATCGTTTTAAATTTGGGAAAAAATTGAGTTAAAACTCAAAATTTTTTCCCTGCTCTAACTTGGGCCCAAATCGGGAAGATTACAAAGGGGGAGGGGTATCAGTTTGTAGCTCATCGAGTTTACTTCATTTGTCCCTTTCCCAAAAATAGGGGAAAAATTTATTTTTTAAACCCCCTTTTTGAGGGGAAAAACGTGAATTTTTAAAAATTGAGTAATCTTTTTCTTTTCCGTGGGTCTAAACTTTGCCCAAAATTTGGGGTTATTTCAAAAGGGGAAATGTTTTCTTAGTAGCTCATCCAGTTTTTTTTCATTTTTCATTCAAAAAAATTTTGAAAAATCTTTTGAAAACCCAAATTTTCGAGAAAAACGTTTAATTTTTTTTAAAAAATTTAAGGGAAAACTCAACCTTTTTTCCGTGCCCCTAAATTTGCCATTTTTAATTTTTGATCACAAAAAGCCCCAAAGTTTTTTTAGTTAGTGGCTTTATCAGTTTTTTCTTATATATTTTTTTCAAACCTAAAAAAAAATCATTTTTGGGAAGGGCCAAATTTTTTTAAGGAAAATCGTGAATTTTTAAAAAATGAGTAATCCAACTTTTTCCCTTTTCTCTTACTTTGCCAATATTTGGGGTGAAAAACAAAAGGGAAAGTTCAGTTTAAAAGTTTATCTAGTTTTTTCTTTTATTTTTTTATTCCAAACCTAGAAAAAAATCATTTTTTAAAACCCCCTCTTTCCCATAAAATTTGTGAATTTGTTTAAAAAATTTTTTTAGTAATCTTTTAAATTTTCCCTGCTTTACTTTTCCAATTTTTTTTGGGTTTTTAACAAAAAGCAATTTTATCAGGTAGGGTTTGCTCATTTGGTTTCCTTTTTATTTGTCATTCAAACCTAGAAAAACCCCAAATTTTTAACCCACTTTTCGAGAAAATCTTTAATTTGTAAAAAAAATTTAGGTTTTTTCCAACTTTTCCCTGGGTTTAACTTTTCCAAATTTGGGATGATTACAAAGGGGGGTGTACAGTTTTGTCTTTCCCGTTTTTTCTTTTCCCTTTTTTCTTTTAAAACCTAAAAAAAAACTTTATTTTGACCCCCCTTTTCGGAAAATCGGGAATTTGTAAATATTTAGTAATCTTAACTTTTCGCGTGCTCTAATTATGCCGAACACTGTGATGAAATCACAAAAGCCAATGTATCAGTTAGTGCTCATCTAGTTTACTTTCATTTGTCATTCAACCTAGAAAACTATTTTGAACCCAACTTTATTGAGAAATCGTGAATTTGTAAAAATTAAGTAATCTCACTTTTCCGTGCTCTAACTTTGCATATTGGGATGATTAGAAAAGCAATGTTACGAGTAGTAGCTCATCGAGTTTACGTTTTATTTGGTATTCAAGCCTCGAAAACATCCTTTGAACCACTTTTCGCGATATCGTGAATTTAAAATTATTGAGTAATCTCAACTTTTCCGTGCTCTAACTTTGCCAATATTGGATGGTTACAAGGAAGTATCAGTTGTAGCTCATCTAGTTTTACTTGTAGTTGTCATTCAAACTAACAACTCATTTTTAACCCATCTTTTCGAGAAAATCGTGAATTTTGTAAAAATTGAGTAATCTTATCTTTCCGTGCTCTAAGTTTGCCAATATTGGGATGATTACAAAAAGCACTGTACCCCCTAAGTAACCATCGAGTTTACTTTTATTGTCATTCAAACTAGAAAAAAACCCTTTTTAACCACCCTTTTTGAGGAAAATTTTGGGAAATTTTTTTAAAAAAATTTAGTAATTTCAACTTTTCCGTGCTCTAACTTTGCAATATTGGGATGATTTTAAAAAAAAATTAAAAGTTTAACTCATCAGTTTTCTTTTTTTTTTTTCTTAAAACCCAGAAAAACTCATTTTGAACCCCTTTTCGAGAAAAAACGTTTAATTTGTAAAAATTGAGTAATCACAACTTTTTGGTGCTCTAAAAATTTTTTCCCAAAATTGGGGTGATCCCAAAAAGCAAAGTATCGTTAGTGGCCCCACCCCGTTAAATTTTAATGTATTCAAAACCAAAAAAAAACATTTTGGGAAAAATTTTTAAGAAAAACGTGAAATTTTTAAAAAATGAGTTTAATTTTAACTTTTTTCCCTCTCTTTCTTTGCCAATTTGGGAAAATTACAAAAAGGGGAAAATCAGTTAGTAGCTATCTAGCTTTTCTTGTATTTGTCATTCAAACCCCGAAAAAAAATCATTTTTAACCCCCCTTTTTCGATAAAATCGTGATTTTTAAAAAAATGAGTTAAAACTCAAATTTTCCGTTTCTCTAACTTTGGCCCCAAAATTTGGGGTGATTACAAAAGGGAATGTATCAGTAAATAGCTAATTTTAGTTTTTTTTTATTTTTCCCTTCAAACCTAGAAAATCATTTTGAACCCACTTTTTGAGAAAAACGTTAAAATTTTTAAAAAAATTAGTAATCTCAAATTTCCCCGGGTCTAATTTGCCAATATTGGGGGTGATTCAAAAAGCAATGTATCGGGTTTGTGGGTCATCCAGTTTACTTTTATTTGTAAATTTAAAACCCAGAAAAAACCCCTTTGAACCCACTTTTCGGAAAAAACGGGAATTTTAAAAAAAAAGAATCTCAAAATTTTGTCCAAATTTAAAATTTAATTTACAAAAGGGGGGGTTAAACAGTTTAGACTCATTTTAGTTTACTTTATTTGTCATTAAAACCCAGAAAAAATCATTTTGAACCCACTTTTCGGGGAAAATCGGAAAATTTTAAAAATTGAGTAATCTTAACTTTTTCCCCGGGTCTAAATTTTCCAATTTTGGGATGATTAAAAAAGGGGGGGGTATCAGTTTTGTAGTCATCCAGTTTCTTTCATTTGTAAATTTAACCTAGGGAAAAATCCCCTTTTTAAACCCCCTTTTCGGAAATCGTGAATTTAAAAAAATTTTTAATTTCAACTTTTCCGTGCCCCTAACTTTGCCAAAATCGGGGTGATTACAAGGGGGGTGTATCAGTTTTGTAATTTTCCGTTTTACTTTCATTTGTTTTTCCAAAACCCAGAAAAAATCATTTTAAAACCCCTTTTTGAGAAAAAAGGGGAATTTTTAAAAATTGATAATTTTTAAAAATTTTTCCCTGCTCTAATTTGAATATTGGGTGTTTTCAAAAAGCAATGTACCCGTTAAATAAATCATCGAGTTTTCTTTTATTTTTAAATTTAAAACCCAGAAAAATCAAATTTTAACCCCCTTTTCGGGAAAAAGTGGGAATTTTTAAAAAAAATTTAGTATTTTCAACTTTTCCGGGGCTCAAATTTGCCCCAAATTGGATGATTTCAAAAAAAAATGTACATTAAAATAGCTCTCCAAAATTTTCTTTTTTGTCATTCAAACCTAGAAAAAATCTTTTTAACCCACTTTTCGGAAAAAGTGAATTTTAAAAAAATTTAGTAATTTTTTTAAATTTTCCCCTTTCTCTAACTTTAACCAAAATGGGATGTTTTCAAAAGCTGTACCAAAGTAACTCATCGAGTTTACTTTTATTTGTTTATTCAAACCCCAAAAACCCTTTTTAACCCACTTTTTGGAAAAAAGTGAAATTTAAAAAATTGAGTTTAAATTTTAAAATTTTCCCTGCTCTAATTTGCCAATATGGATGGTTTTAAAAAAGGGGGGACCATAAGTAAAACCCTCGGTTTAATTTCATTTTTCATTTAAACCAAAAACTCATTTTTTAAACCCAAAAAAAACAACTTTTCCTCTCCCAACTTTTGGCCCAAAATTGGGGTGATTTTCCAAAAGGGGAAAGATTTAGTTATAGCTCTTTTAGTTTACTTTTATTTTTCATTCAAAAAAAGAAAAAATCATTTTAATCCCCTTTTTGGGGAAAAACGTGAATTTTTTAAAATTGAGTAATTTTCAAATTTTTCCCTGCTCTAAAATTTGCCAAAATTGGATGATTACAAAAAGGGGGTACCCCTTAAATAACTCATCCAGTTTTTTTTTATTTCATTTAAACCTAGACAAAATCATTTTTAACCCTTTTCGAGAAAAAATTTTTGAATTTTAAAAAAAAAAGTAAATTTCAACTTTTTCCCGGGTTAACTTTTTTCCCAAAATTGGGATGATTACAAAAGGGGGTGTATCAGTTAATAGCTCTCGAGTTTTCTTTAAATTTTTTATTCAAACCTAGAAAAAATCATTTTTTAAACCCCACTTTTCGAGGAAAAAATTTTGAAATTTTTAAAAATTGAGTAAACTTATCTTTCCGTTTCTCTAAATTTGCCAATATTTGGGGTGATTCAAAAAGCAATGTATGGTATAGTTCATCGAGTTT
Source organism: Drosophila nebulosa (assembly GCA_024703675.1). NCBI lineage: Eukaryota > Metazoa > Arthropoda > Insecta > Diptera > Drosophilidae > Drosophila > Drosophila nebulosa. The sequence goes on from JANFPS010000527.1 coordinate 5,592, forward strand.
TCTTTCTTTGTCTTTAAAAATAGAAAACGCATTTTGAAAAAACTTTTTTGAGAAAATCGTGATTTTTAATATTGAGTAAAACTCAACTTTTTCCGGTCTCTAAATTTTTCCCAAAATCGGGGTGATTTAAACCAAAAGGGGGGTGATCAGTTAGTAGCTCATCCAGTTTACTTTCATTTTTCTTCAAAACCCAGAAAAAATCTTTTTTAAACCCACTTTTTTGAGAAAAAACGGAAATTTTTAAAAATTGGGGTATTCCAATTTTTTTTCCCTGCTCTAAATTTTCCAAAATCGGGGGGAAATTTCAAAGGGGAGTGTATCGTTAGTAGCTCATCTAGTTTACTTTCTTTGTAAATTTAAAAAATAAAAAAAATCCTTTTAAACCACTTTTTGAGAAAAAAGGGAATTTGGGAAAAATTGATTATCTTTTCTTTTCCGTGCTCTAACTTTGCCAAAATTGGGGGTGATTACAAAAACAAAGGTAAACAGTTAGTAGCTCATCGATTTACTTTTATTTGTCATTCAAACTAGAAAAATCATTTTGAAAAACCCCCTTTTCGAGAAAATCGTGAAATTTTTTTAAAAAAATTTAAATAATCTCAACTTTTCGGTGCTTTTTAAATTTGCTAATTGGGGATAACACAAAAAGGGAATTTATCGGTTTTGTGGGTCATCCAGTTTACCCTTTTAATGTCTTCAAATCTAGAAAAAAAAATTTTAACCCACTCTTCGATAAAATCGTGAAATTTAAAAATTTAGTAATCCAACTTTGCCAAATTGGGATGATTACAAAAAGGGTTTCAGTTAGTGCTCATTTAAATTTTTTATTTTCATTCAAAACCCAGAAAATATTTGAAAAACCCCTTTTAGAAAAACGTGAATTTTTAAAAATTTAGTAATCTTATTTTTCCGTGCTTAAAAATTTCCAATATGCGAGATTAAAAAAGCAAGTACCATAAGTAACCCTCGAGTTACTTTATTGTATTCAACTAGAAAATCATTTTTAACCCACTTTTGAAAAATGGAATTTTAAAAAATTTGGGAATCAACTTTTCGTCTCTAAATTTGCCAATATTGGGGTTAAAAAAAGGGAAGTATCATTTAGCTCTTTATTTACTTTCTTTTTTTCATCAAACCAAAAAAACTCATTTTTAACCCCCTTTTCGAGAAAAAAGTGAATTTTAAAAAATAGTAACAATTTTGGTGCTTAATTTGCCCAAAATGGGATGAAACAAAAAAGAATTTTCATTTAACCATTCAGTTTTTTAATGTTTCAAAACCCCGAAAACTATTTTGAAACCACTTTTTAAAAAATGGAATTTGAAAAATGAGTTACTCAATTTTTTTTCACTTTCCAAAAGTTGGGTTGATTTTAAAAAGGGAAATTTTCAGTTAGTAGCTCATTACTTCTTTTTATTTGTTCAAATAGAAAATCATTTTTAACCACTTTCGAAAAGTGTTTTAAAAATGAGTTTCATTTTCCCTCTTACTTGCCAATATTGGGATTATTACAAAAGGGAATGTATATTTATCATTTTTAGTTTATTTTATTTGATTAAACAAAAAAAAACTCATTTTGAACCCCTTTTCGATAAAATCGTGAAGAAAAAAATTTAAATAACTCAATTTTTCTTAACTTTTTCCAAATTGGGAGATTTTAAAAGGGAATGCAGAAGTATATGAGTTTACTTTCTTTGTCCTTTCAAACCTAGAAATCATTTTTAACCCCCTTTTTGAAAAATGGAAAAATTTGTAAAAAATTAAGAACCAACTTTTCCGTCCTAACTTTGCCAAAATGGGGTGACACAAAAAAAATTATCAGTTTTTGGGATCCAGTTTTTTTTAATGCTTTTAAAAATCTAGAAAAAATTTGAAGCCACTTTTTAAGAAAATTGAATTTTAAAAATTTTAATAATTCAACTTTTCCGAAATTTTTCCCTATTTTGGTGATTACAAAAGGGAAGATAGTTAATGCATCTTTTTTATTGTATTTGTTACAAAATAGAAAATCATTTTTTCCCATTTTTGGAAAATGTGAATTGTAAAAATGAGTAATCTCAATTTTCCTGTTAATTTTCCAATTTGGGTGACACAAAAAAGGCAATTTCAATTCCCCTCCAAAATTTTAATGGGAATTAAACTAGAAAAATAAATTTTGAACCCCTTTTAAAAATCGTGAATTTGAAAAAATGAGAATCTCAATTTTTACTCCATTTGAAATGGGATGATTCAAAAGGGAATGATCAGTAAAAAAGCTAAGTTTTCTTTCTTTGTATTAAACCTAGGAAATAAAATTTTGAACCCATTTTCAAAAATCGGAATTTGTAAAAATTAAGTAAAAATTCAATTTTCGGTGCTCTAAATTTTTAATATGGGGGAATCACAAAAAAGAAGGACGGAGTGGTTTCCCGTTTTTCAAATTCAAATTGAAAAAAATTTTTTTAAAAACTTTGATTAAAATGTGAATTTAAAAACTGATAATTTTTGCCAAAATTGGATGAACAAAAGGGGAAGAATCAATTTAGTGCTCATTAGTTTTTTTGGTTTTTTATTAAATTTAAAAAAAACTATTTTGAACCCCTTTTGAAAAATGGAATTATAAAAATTGGTAAAACCAATTTTCCCTTTTTCAAATTTCCAAAAATTTTGGGGTGATACAAAAAAAATGTTTGAGGGTCTCGGTTTAACTTTTATATGTATTCAAACCAGAAAAAACCCAATTTTAACCATTTTTAAAAGGGAAAAAGTAATTTGAAAAATTTGGGAAACTCAATTTTTTACTTTACTTTGCAATATTGGGATGAACCCCCCCCCCAAAAGGGAATTTTCATTTTTACTTCTAGTTTATTTATTTTCATTCAAACCAGAAAAATGTTTTGAACACCTTTGTAAAATCAATTGAAAAAACGAGTAATCTCATTTTTTCCGTTTAATTTCCAATATTGGGTGATTACAAAAAAAGTTTCATAGTATCATTTAATTTTTTTTAATGTATTCAAAACCTGAAAAATTTTTTTAAACCCCCTTTTAAAAAACCGTTTTTAAAATGTTAAAATAAATTTTCCGTGTCAACTTCCAATAAGGGACATACAAAAAAGCTGGATCATATTGCCAAAACGAGTTTACTTTAAATTTTTTATTCAAACCCAAAAATTTTTAAAATTTTCAGAAATTTTTTGAATTTGTAAAAATGAGTAATCTTACTTTTTCCCCCAACTTTTCCCAAATTGGGGGGATTACCCCAAAAAACCCTTATCAGAGTGTTTTTGAGTTTTTATTTTTATTTAAAAACCCAGAAAACGCATTTTTGAACCCCCCTTTTGAGAAAAAAATTTAAATTGTAAATTTTAAATTCAATTTTCCGTGTTAATTTTATTTTCGGGGTGGATTCAAAGGGAGGGATCATTAGTACTATCCCGTTTACTTTTTATTTTTCATTCAAACCTAGAAAATCATTTTAACCCCATTTTTCGGGAAAAGTGTTTAAAAAAGAGTTTCTCAATTTTTCCGTGCTCTAACTTTGGGCCCAAAATTGCGACGATTACAAAAAACCCTGTCCATAAGAACCATCGAGTATACTTTTTTAGCATTCAAACCTGAAAATCCCTTTTGGGAAACCCCCTCTTTGATAAAAACGTGAATTTGTAAAAATGAGTAATCTCAATTCCCTTTGTACTCTTCTTTTCCAATTTGGGATTATTACAAAAGGGGAAGTATCAGTTAGTAGCTAATCTAGTTTACTTGTATTGTCATTCAACCTAGAAAACTCATTAGGTTGAAATGAACAATACACAGTAAAACTAGATGAGCTACTAACTGAACATTCCCTTTTGTAATAATCCCAATATTGGCAAAGTAAGAGTATGGAAAAGTTAGATTACTCAGTTTTTACAAATTCACGATTTTATCGAAGAGTGGGTTCGAAATGAGTTTTCTTGGTTTGAATGACAAATACAAGTAAGCTAGATGAGCTACTAACTGATACATTCCCTTTGGAATTCAACCCAACATTGGCCAAAGTAAGGAAAACGGAAAGTTGAGATTTCTCAGTTTTACAAATTCACGATTTTCTTAAAAATGGTTTCCCCCCCAAAATGAGTTTTTCTGGGTGAATGACTATAAAAGTTAAACTGGATGAGCTACTAAACTGATACATGCTTTTTTTGACATCCCAATATGGCAAATTTAGAGCACCGCAAAAGTTGTTGAGTACCAATTTTTACAAAATTCACGTTTTTCGAAAAGTGGGTATCAAATGAGTTTTCTAGCTTTTGAATGAAAAATGAAAGTAAACTAGAAAGAGCTAGTAAACTTGATCATTCCCTTTTGGTACATCCCAATATTGGCAAAGTTAGAGCACGGAAAAGGTGAGATTACTCAAATTTTATAAATTCACGATTTCTCGAAAACAAAAGTGGGTTCAAAATGAGTTTTATCTAGATTTGAATGACAAATGAAAGTAAACTCGATGAGTACTTACTGGTACATTGCTTTTGTAATCATCGCCAAAATAAATATTGGAAAATTAGAGCACGGAAAGATAAGATTACTCAAATTTTACAAATCCGATTTTCTGAAAAGTGGGGGCAAATGAGTTTTCTAGGTTTGAATGACTAATAAAAGTATACTCGATGAGTTACTTAGTGGTACATGGCTTTTTGTAATCGTCGCAATATTGGCAAAGTTAGAGCACGGAAAAGTTGAGAATACTCAATTTTTACAAATTCACGATTTTCTCGAAAAAAGTGGGTTTAAAATGAGTTTTCTAGGTTTGAAAAACCAAATACAAGTAAACTAGTATGAGTATTAACTGAATCATTCCCCTTTTGTAATCAATCCAATATTGGCAAGTAAGAGTACGAAGAAGTGAGAGTACTCAGTTTTTAACAAATCACGATTTTACGTTAAGAGTGGGTTCAAAATGAGTTTTTTAGGTTTGAAGACTAATAAAATATACTCGATGAGTTACTTAGTGGTACATGGTATTTTTGTAATCGTTCGCAATATTGGCAAAGTTTAGAAGAACGAGAAAAAATGAGAGAATACTCAATTTTTACAAATTCACGATTTTCTTAAAAAGTGGTTTCAAAATGAGTTTTCTAGGTTTGAATGACATATAAAAGTTAACTGGATGAGCCACTAACTGATACATTGCTTTTTGTGATCATCCCAAAATTGGCAAATTTAGAGCACGGAAAAGTTGAGATTACTCAATTTTTATAAATTCACGATTTTCCGAAAAAGTGGGTCAAAATGAGTTTTCTAGATTGAATGGACAAATACAAGTAAAAGATGAGCTACTAATGATCAATTCCCCCTTGTAATCATCCCAATATTGGCAAAGTTGAGATTACTCAGTTTTTACAAATTCACGATTTTATCGAAGAGTGGGTTTAAAATGAGTTTTCTAGGTTTGAATGACATATCAAAGTAAACTGGATGAGCCACTAACCGATACATTGCTTTTTGTGATTATCCCCATATAAGCCAATTTAGAGCACCGAAAAATTGAGATTACTTAATTTTTACAAATTCACGATTTTCTCGAAAAGTGGGTTCAAAATGGAGTTTTTAGATTTGAATGACAAATGAAAAGTAAACTCGATGAGCTACTACTAGATACATTGCTTTTTTGTAATCATCCCCCAATATTGGCAAAGTAGAGCACGGAAAAAGATAAGATAAAACTCAATTTTTACAAATCACAATTTTCTCGAAAAGGTGGGTTTTTTAAAATGGTTTTCTAGGTTTAAATGACAAAGGAAAGTAAACTATATGAGCTACTAACTGATACACTCCCATTTGTAACATCCCGATATTGGCAAGTTAGAGCACGGAAAAATTGAGATACTCAATTTTTACAAATTCACGATTTCTCGAAAAAGTGGGTTCAAAATGAGTTTTCTAGGTTTGATGACAAATGAAAGTAAACTGGATGAGCTACTAACTGGATACACTACTCTTTGTAATCATACCGATATTGGCAAAGTTAGAGCACGGAAAAGTTCGAGATTACTCAGTTTATACACATTCACGAATTTATTAAAAAGTGGTTTCAAAAGAGTTTCTAGGTTTTGAATGGACATATAAAAAGTTAAATGGATGAGCCAATAAGATTACATTGCTTGGGATCATACAAATATTGGCAAATTTAGAGCACGAAAAGTTGTGATTACTTAATTTTCACAAATTCACGATTTTCTCGAAAAAGTTGGGTTCAAAATGAGTTTTCTAGGTTTGAGGACAAGAGAGTAAACTGGATGAGCTACTAACTGACACATTGCTTTTTGTTAATCATCTCGATATGGCTAAGTTTAGAGCACGGAAAAGTTGAGATTACTTCATTTTTTTAAATTCACGATTTCGCTGAAAAGTGGGTTAAAAAGTGAGTTTTCTAGGCTTGAACTACAAATGAAAGTCAAACTCGATGAGCTACTAAACTGATACATGCTTTTGTAATCATCCAATATGAGCAAGTAGAGCACGGAAAGATAAGATAACTCAATTTTTAAAAATTCACCATTTTCTCGAAAAGTGGGGTTTTTAAAAATTTAGTTCAGGTTGAATGACAAAAGAAAGTAAAAATAGATGAGTTAAAATGATACACTCCCTTTGAACACCCCATATTGGCAAAATTTTGAGCACGGAAAAAATTGAGAAACCAAATTTTTACAAATTCAGATTTTCTCAAAAGTGGGTTCAAAAGAGTTTTTTAGGTTTTGAATGACAAAAAAGTAAAATGATGAGACTAACTGATCATCCCCTTTTTTAAAAATCCCAATTGGCAAAGTAAAAGAGGAAAAGTTGAGATTACTCTTTTAAAATTCACGATTTTTCCCAAAGTGGGTTCAAAATGGTTTTCTAGGTTTAAATGACAAAAAAAAGTAAAAGATGACTACTAACTGATTTCATTCCCTTTTTTTAATCAAAAACCCAAATTGCAAAGTTAAAAAAACGGAAAAGTTAGATTTTCTCATTTTTACAAATTCACATTTTCTTAAAAGTGGGGTTTAAAAGAGTTTTCTGGGTTTTAAACAATAAAAATTAAAATGGATGAGTACTAACTGTACATTGCTTTTTGAATTCCCAATATTGCAAATTTTTGAGCACAAAAAAGTTGTTTATCAATTTTACAAATTCAGTTTTTCCCAAAAATGGGTTCAAAAATGAGTTTTTTAGGTTTTAATGAAAAAAAAAGAAAATAAAGAGCTAAAACTAACATTCCCCTTTTTTTTACCCCCCAATATTTGGCAAAGTTGGGGCAGGAAATTGAGATTACTCAATTTTTAAAATTCACGATTTTCCAAAAGTGGGGTTTCAAAAGAGTTTTAGTTTTTAAGACAAATAAAGTAAACTGAGAGTTTTACTGGTACATTCTTTTTAATCATCCCCAAATTGGGAAATTAGAGACGGAAAA
>JANFPS010000528.1:0-13001 GCA_024703675.1 Drosophila nebulosa
GAACCCATTTTTTAAAAAGGGGGGGGTTTGTAAAAATTGGGTATCTCAGCTTTCCGTGCTATAACTTTTCCAAAAATTGGAAGATACAAAACAAAGTTTTGTAAGTGCTCATTGTTCACTTTTTGTTTGTAATTTAAAAACCCGGAAACTTTCCATTTTGAAACCCCCTTTTCGAAAATCGTGATTTTGTAAAAAATTTTCTAATCTGGCGAAATTTTGAACCCCCACAAAATTCCTTTTCGTGCTCTAACATTTCCGTATTGCGTGATGACAAAAGCAATTTTTTAGTTAGCACTCATCCGTTTCCTTTAAATTTTTTCATTCAAACCTAAAAAAATTATTTTGAACCCATTTTCGAAAAAAATCGTGAATTTGGGAAAATTTAATCTCAGCTTTCCGTGCTAAACTTTTCCAAAATTGGAAGATCCAAAAGCAAAAGTTTGAATAGCTCATTAGTCACTTTCGTTTGTCATTCAAACCTGAAAAAATCATTTTGAAAACCCCTTTTTTTGAAAAAATCGTGAATTTTTTTAAAATTTCTAACCGGGGAATTTTGACCCGACACAATATTCACTTTCCGTGCTCTAACATTGCCGATATTCGATGAGACAAAAAAGCAATTTATTATTAGCCTATCCCTTTACCTTTACTTTCATTTAAAAACCCAAAAAACTCTTTTTAACCCCCTTTTCGAAAAAATCGTGAAAATTTTTAAAATTGGGTATTTTTCCCTTTTTCCCTCTAAACATTGCCATATTGGGCGATCACAAAAACAATGTTTAGTAATACTCATCTAGTTTTACTTTCTTTTTCATTCAAACCTGGAAAAACCCTTTTAAACACTTTTCGAGAAAATCGTGAATTTTTAAAATTTACTTATCCGGGAATTTTCGATCCCACACAATATTACTTTTCCCTGCCTAAAATTGCCGATATTGCGATGATGACAAAAAAGCAATTTTTTAGTTAGCACTCATCATTTTACCTTTACTTTCATTCAAACCTAAAACTCTTTTTAACCCACTTTCGAAAAAAAAAGTGATTTGTAAAAATTGGTAAACTCAGCTTTTCCCTGCTTAACATTGCCAAAATTGAAAGATCAAAAAACAATGTATTTTTGTAATTTTTTATCTAGTTCCTTTCGTTTTCATTTAACCTGAAACCATTTTGAAACCCCTTTTCGAAAAATCGTGAATTTGTAAAAAATTTCTAAACCGGCGAACTTTTTCCCCCCCAAAAATTTTTCCGGAAAAACCAATTGTTAAAAAAAATTTTTTGTTGCTCTAACATTGCCCCAAAAAATTTTTCGATATCCCAAAAGCAATTTATCAGTTAGCAGCCTCCTTTTCCAGTTTTAAAAAAAAACCCTTATTTGTTTTAAATTTTTACCCTGGAAAACTCCCATTTTGAACCACTTTTTTCGGAAAAAAAAATTTTGAAATTTTAAAAAAAATTTTAAAAAATTTCGGCGAATTTTTTTAACCCGACACAATATTCACTTTTTCCCTGCTCTAACATTGCGATATGCGAGATGACAAAAGCAATTTATATTAGCACTCATCCAGTTTTCCTTTACTTGTCATTTAAACCCAAAAAACTTATTTTGAACCCCTTTTCAAAAACGTGAAATTTTTAAAATTTGGGGAAACTCAGCTTTTCCGTGCTATAATTTGCCAATTGAAAGATCAAAAAGCAAAATTTTGTAAGTAGCTCATTAGTTCACTTTGTTTTTTCTTCAAAACCCGGAAACTCATTTTGAACCATTTTCAAAAAATCGTTTTTGTAAAATTTTACTAAAACGGGGAATTTTTGAACCCGACACAATTTCTTTTCCTGCTCTAACATTGCCGATATTTCGATGATGACAAAAAACAATTTATAGTTAGCAGCTCATAGTTTACCTTTTCTTTCATTCAACCAAAAACTTTTTGAACCCCCTTTTCGAAAAACGTGAAAATTTTTAAAAATTGGGAAATTTAGCTTTTCCGTGCTATAAATTTGGGCCAAAATTTTGGCGATCACAAAGCAATGTTTAAATACTCATTATTCACTTTCTTTTTCATTCAAAACCCGGGAAAAATCATTTTTGGGAAACCATTTTCGAGAAACGTAAATTTTTAAAATTCTATCCGGGGAATTTTGATCCCACACAAAATTAACTTTTCCGTGCTCTAATTGCCGATATTGCGATGATACAAAAAGCAATTTATAGTTTAAAACACTCTCCATTTACCTTTACTTTTCTTCAAAAATAAAAAACCATTTTGAACCATTTTTTCGAAAAAAACGGAAATTTTTAAAAATTGGTTTTTCACTTTTTGCTTAATTGCAAAATTGGAAAAATCACAAAAAACAATTAAGTAAAAGCCAACTAGTTCCTTTCGTTTTTCTTCAAACCTGAAAACTATTTGGGAAACCCCCTTTTCAGAAAAAACGTGAAATTTGTAAATTTTAAAATATTTGGCCAATTTCGGAAAACGGGAAAAAATTTTTTCACTTTCCGTGCTTTATTGCCAAAATTTGCGATGATGACAAAAGCAATTATTGTAAAGCCATCAGTTCATTTCTTGTCATTCAAAACCCGGAAAACTCTTTTAACCCCTTTTCGAAAAATCGTGAATTTTGTAAAAATTACTAATCCGGGGAATTTTCATCCACAAATTCACTTTTCCTCTCTAAATTGCCAAAATTTTCGTGATACAAAAAGCAATTTTAGTTTAACTCATCAGTTAACCCCTTTTTGTCATTCAAACCTGGAAACTCATTTTGAACCCCCCTTTTCGGGGAAAAACGTGAATTTGTAAAAATTTTTGGGTAACTTTTACTTTTTTGTGCCTTAAATTGCCATTTGGAAGACAAAAACAATTTTTGTTTGGGGTCATCGTTTACCCTTTCTTTTCATTCAAACCCCAAAAAAATATTTTTTGGGGAAAAACCCAATTTTCAAAAAATTCCGTTTTTTTTTTGTAAAAAAAAAATTTTTACCCATTTTTCGAAAAAAAATTTTTTTAAAAATTTTCACTTTTCCGCTTAAATTTTCAAAATTGGCAATACAAAAGCAATTTTCAGTAAAAAAGCTCATCTTTTTTCTTTCTTTTTTATTCAACCTGAAAACATTTGGAACCCACTTTTTTGAAAAAATCGTGAAATTTTTAAAATTTTTGGGAAAAACTTTCCCCTTTTCCAGGGGGGGGGGGTGCTAAATTGCCAAAATTGGAGATACAAAAAACAATGTATTAGTAGTGCTCATCTAGTTCACTTTCGTTTTTCATTCAAACCTGGAAAAATCATTTTGAACCCCCTTTTCGAAAAATGTGAAATTTTTAAAAATTACTAATCCGGCGAATTTTGATCCACACAATATTTCCTTTTTCCGTCTCTAACATTGCCGATATTGGATGAGACAAAAAAGCAATTTAATTAGTTGCACTCTCCAGTTACCTTTTACTTTTCATTCAAACCTAAAAAACTCATTTTTTGAACCCACTTTTTCGAAAAAATCGTGAATTTGTAAAAATTGGGTAAACTCAGCTTTTCCCTGCTTAACTTGCCAATATGGAACGTCACAAAACAATGTATTAGTAATTTCCCATTAGTTTCACTTTCGTTTTTTCATTCAAACCCGGAAAAAATCTTTTAAAACCCCCTTTTCAGAAATCGTGAATTTTTAAAAAATTTACTAATCCGGGGAAATTTTTTACCGCACAATATTCACTTTTCCGTGCTCTAACATTGCCGATATTGCGATGATGACAAACGCAATTTATTAGTTTAAACACTCCCAGTTTAAATTTACTTGTTCAAACCAAAAACCTTTTTTGGGAAAAACCATTTTGAAGCCACCTTTTTTCCCAAAAAAAAAACCTTTTTTAAATTTTTTTTAAAAATTGGTAAATTTTTCCTTTTTTCCTGCTATAAATTTCAATATTTGGACATCACAAAAAAGCAAATTTTAAGTAAAAAGCTCATTAGTTCCTTTCGTTTTTCTTCAAACCTGAAAAAATTTGAAAACCCCCTTTTCAAAAAATCGTGATTTTTTAAAAAATTTTCTAATCTGGCGAATTTTTGAACCCGACACTATTCACTTTTCCGTGCTCTAAATTTCCGATATTTCGATATGACAAAAGCAATTTTCGTTGGGAGCTCATCCATTTTTCCTTTTTGTCATTCAACCCAAAAAAATTATTTTTGAACCCCCCTTTTCGAAAAATCGTGAAATTTTTAAAAAATTGGGTATCCCTTTTACTTTTTCCGTGCTTAACTTTTCCAAAATTGGAAAATACAAAAGCAATTATTAGTAAAAATCTCATTGGTTCCTTTCTTTTTATTTAAACCTGGGAAACTCATTTTAACCCCTTTTTAAAAAAATCGGATTTTTTAAAAAATTTAAACTGGGGAATTTTTTAAACCCCACCAATTTCACTTTTCCTCTCTAACATTGCCCCTATTGCGATGATGACAAAAGCAATTTTATTAGAGCTCATCCATTTACCTTTTGTCATTCAACCTAAAAAAAATTATTTTTAACCCCCTTTTCGAAAAAAACGTAATTTGTAAAATGGGTAAACTCGCTTTTTCCCTCTATAATTTGCCAAAATTGGAAAGATCACAAAAGCAAAGTATTAGTAATAGCTCTTATTACTTTCGTTTTTTCTTCAAACCTGGAAAAATCATTTTGAACCCACTTTTCAAAAATCTGAATTTGTAAAAAATTTCTAATCGGCGAATTTTGACCCGACACAATTAATTTTCCGTGCTCTAAAATTGCCATATTGCGATGATGACAAAACAATTTTTCAGTTAGCCTCATCCATTTACCTTTACTTTTCATTCAAAAAAAACCATTTGAACCATTTTTTGAAAAAAAAACGGGAAATTTGTAAAAGGGTATTTTTACTTTTCCTCATAAAAAAATTTTCCAAAATTGGACAAACACAAAAAAACAATTTAAAAGAAAACTCATTTTCACTTTCGTTTGTCATTCAAACCTGAAACCAAAAATTTTGGGGAACCCACTTTTTTAGAAAATCGTGAATTTTTTAAAAAATTTTAAAAATATTTGGGAAATTTTGGGAAAATTATTTTAAAAATTTTTGGATTTTCCCTGCTAAATTTCCAAAATTGCTGATACAAAAGCAATTATTATTTTAAAGCTCACAGTTTCCCTTTTTTGTCATTCAAACCCGGGAAAACCCTTTTTTAAACCCCCTTTTCGAAAAATCGTGAATTTTTTAAAAAATTGTACCGGGGTTTTCGTGCCTATTACTTTTGCCAAATTGGAACGGATACAAAAACAATTTATATTAGCTCCATCAGTTACCCCCTTTTTTCATTCAAACCTGGAAAACTCATTTTGAACCCACTTTTTTGAGAAAAAAAATCGTGAATTTTTAAAAATTTACTAATCCGGCAACTTTTTGATCCCGACACAAATTAAATTTTCCTTCTCTAAATTCCGATTTTGGATGAGACAAACAGCAATTTATTATTAGCACTCTCCAGTTCCTTTACTTGTCTTTAACCTAAAAAAAATCATTTTTTAACCATTTTTTTGAAAAATCGTGAATTTGTAAAAAATTTAGTATTTTCGCTTTTCCCGGGGTTAAAAATTGCCCAAAATTGGCAAACACAAAAAGCAAATTTTAGTAAACTCATCTAGTTCAAATTTTCGTTTTTCATTTCCAAACCTTTTAAAAAACCAAAAAATAATTTGAAAAACCCCTTTTTCCCCCAAAAAAATTTTTGTGAAAAATTTGGTTAAAAAATTTTTTCCCTGGGAAAAAAAAAAATCATTTGAACCCCCTTTGGAAAAAAAACGTGATTTGTAAAAATTGGGTAATTCAGCTTTTTCCCTGCTAAATTGCCAAAATTTAAAAATCAAAAAGCAATGTATTAAATTTTGCTTATCTAGTTCACTTTCGTTTGTCATTCAAACCCGGGAAAAATCATTTTGAACCAAATTTTCGAAAATCGTGAATTTTTAAAAATTTACTAAACGCCCAATTTTGATCCCGACACAATATTAAATTTTTCCGTGCTCTAACATTGCCCAATTGCGTGATGCAAAAGCAATTTACAGTTAGCAGCCATCCGTTTAACCATTTTTCATTCAAACCCGGAAAAATCATTTTAAAAACCCCTTTTCGAGAAAAATCGTGAATTTGTAAAAAATTTTCAATCCCGCGAAATTGATCCCGACCAATTCAAATTTTTTCCCTCTAAAACATTGCCATATTTTCGATGATGACAAAAAGCAATTATTTTTTAAAAACTCATCGTTTTACCTTTTTGTCATTCAAAACCTAAAAAACTCATTTTTGAACCCCCTTTTCGAAAAATCGTGAATTTGTAAAAAATTGGGGGAAATTTCAGCTTTTTTCCGTGCTATAACTTTTCCCCAAATTGGCGACCAAAAGCAATGTTTTTAATACTCAGTAGTTCACTTTTCGTTTTTCATTCAAACCCGGAAAAATCTTTTAACCACTTTTTTAAAAAAATCTGAATTTGTAAAAATTACTAAAACGGCGAATTTTTGAACCCAAAACAAAATTCACTTTTCCTGCTCTAACTTGGCCCATATGCGATGATGACAAAACAATTTATATTAGGCGCTCATCCAGTTTACCTTACTTTTTCTTCAAACCTAAAAAAAATTAATTTTGAACCCACTTTTCGAAAAAACGTGAATTTGTAAAAATTGTTTAAACTCAGCTTTTTCCCTGCTTAAACTTTTCCAAATTGGAACGATCACAAAAAGCAAAGTATTGTAATTTGCTCTTAGTTTACTTTCGTTTTTTCATTCAAACCCGGAAAATCATTTTTTAACCCCCCTTTTTTCAAAAAACGTGAATTTTAAAAATTTACTAATCGGGGGGAATTTTGAACCCCACACAAATTCACTTTTCCCTGCTCTAAAATTGCCCATATTTCGATGATACAAAAGCTTTTAGTTGCGCTCATCCAGTTTACCTTTACTTGTCATTCAAAACCCAAAAAAAATTATTTGAACCCACTTTTCGAAAAATCGTGAATTTGTAAAATTGGGTAATCTCAGCTTTTTTCCCTCTTAATTTGCCAATATTGGAACGATCACAAAAAGCAAAGTATTGAAAATAGCTCATTATTCCTTTCGTTTGTCATTCAAAACCCGGAAAAAATCATTTTAACCCCCTTTTTCGAGAAAAACGTGAAATTTGTAAAAAATTTACTAATCGGCGAATTTGATCCCGACACAATTAACTTTTTTGTTTAAATTTGGCCAAAATTGCGATGTACAAAAGCAATTTTTAGTTAGCAGCTCATCCATTTACCTTTATTTTCATTAAACCTAAAAAATCATTTTGAACCCTTTTTTTGAAAAATCGGAATTTTAAAAAAATTTGGGAATTTTTCGCTTTCCTCTAAATATTGCAAAATTTTCAAAAAAAAGCATTTTAAATAAGAACTCATCTAGTTCCTTTCTTTTTCTTCAAACCCGGGAAAAAAATTGGAACCCCTTTTCGAGAAAAACGTGAATTTGTAAAATTTTGGAAAAATATTTTGGGGAATTTTTGAAAAAAAGGGGAAAAAATTTTTTCACTTTCCGTGCTAAATTGCCAATATTGCGAGATACAAAAAACAATGTATTAGTATGCTCTCTGTTACTTTTGTTTGTCTTAAACCTGGAAAAATCATTTGAACCACTTTTTTGAAAAATGTGATTTTTAAAAATTACTAAACCGGGGAATTTTGTCCCCACACAATTTCACTTTTCCGTCTCTAAAATTGCCGATATTGCATGATGACAAAAAGCAATTTATAGTTGCGCTTTATCCGTTACCCTTTTTTGTCATTCAAACCGGAAACATCATTTGAACCCCTTTTGAAAAAAAACGGAATTTTTAAAATTGGGTATCTCAGCTTTTCCCTGCTATAATTTGGCCAAAATTGGGAAAGATCCAAAAGCAATTATTAGAAGTACTCTTAGTTCACTTTTGTTTGTCATTTAAAAACCTGGAAAAATCATTTGAACCCCCTTTTCGAGAAAATCGTGAATTTTTAAAATTTACTAAAACCGGCGAACTTTGATCCGACACAATTTTTAAATTTTTCCCTGCTCTAAATGCCGATTTGCGATGATGACAAAACAATTTATAGTTGCAGCTCCCAAATTTACCTTTACTTGTCATTCAAAAATAAAAACTTTTTGCCATTTTTTCGAAAAAAACGTGAATTTGTAAAAAATTTGGTATTTTTTTGCTTTTCCTGCTTAAATTGCATATTGAACAAAACAAAAACAATTTAAGTAAAAAGGGTCTCTAGTTCCTTTTGTTTGTCATTTAAACCCCAAAAACTAAATTTGGAAACCCCCTTTTCGGAAAAACGTGAAATTTTTAAATATTTCTAAAAACTTTTGGCCCCCCCTTTTGGGAAAACGGAAAAAATTTAACCTTTTCCCTGCTAAATTGCCAATTGGGGATATGACAAAAAGGGATTATTATAAAAACTCATCAGTTACTTTTTTTGTCTTCAAACCTAAAACTCTTTTTAACCCCCTTTTCGAAAAATGTGAATTTGTAAAAATTGAAAGCATTTTCAGCCTTTTTTCCCTGCTTAAAAATTTCCATATTGGAGATACCAAAAAAAAATTTATTTAGAGCTCATCCCCGTTCCCTTTTTGTCATTCAAACCTGGAAAAATCTTTTTAAAACCCCTTTTCGAGAAAAACGTGAATTTGTAAAAATTCTAAACCGGCGAATTTTGACCAAAAATATTACTTTTTCCCTGCTCTAACATGCCGATATTGCGAGAGCAAAAAAGCAATTTATTAGTTTAAAAAGCTCATCCAGTTTCCTTTCTTGTCATTCAAACCTAAAAAACTCATTTTTAACCCATTTTCGAAAAAAACGGAATTTTAAAAATTGGATTTTTGCTTTTCCGTGCTTAACTTGCCATATTGGCGATCCAAAAGCAAATTTTTAGTAATAGCTTTCTAGTTCACTTTCGTTTGTCATTCAAAAATGGGAAAAATCATTTTAAACCAACTTTTCAGAAAAACGTGAATTTTTAAAAAAATTGGGGGGGTTCGATTTTCCGCTAATTTTGCCAAATTGCGGGGTGATGCAAAAGCAATTATTTTAGAGCCATCAGTTACTTTTTTGTCATTCAAACCTGGAAAAATCATTTTAACCCCCTTTTCGAAAAATCGTAAAATTTGTAAAATTACTAATCGGGGAAAATTTTCATCCGCACAATTTCACTTTTCCTCTCTAAAATTTCCATATTGCGATGATGACAAAAAACAATTTTAGTTTTGACTCTCCAGTTCCCTTTTTTCCTTCAAACCTGAAAACTCATTTTGAACCCACTTTTTTGAGAAAATCGTGATTTGTAAAAAATTTACTAATTTTCCCGGGGAACTTTTGATCCCGAAATATTCCTTTTCCGTGCTCTAACTTGCCATTTCGATGGATGATTTACTAATCCGGGGAATTTTGATCCACACAAATTCACTTTTCCTGTCTAACATTGCCATATTTCATGATAAAAAGCAATTATTAGTTACAGCTCATCCCGTTTTCCTTTTCTTGCTTCAAACTAAAAAACTATTTTTAACCCACTTTTCGAAAAAAACGTGAATTTTTAAAAAATTTGGGATTTTTCCCGCTTTCCCTGCTATAAAATTGCCAATATTGGGCGATCACAAAACAAGTATTGTAAGTACTCTTAGTTCCTTTCGTTTTTCAAAATTTAAACCCGGAAAAAACCTTTTGAACCCACTTTCAAAAAACGTGTTTGTAAAAATTACTATCCGGCGAAATTTTGACCCAAAAATATTCTTTTCCGTGCTCAACATTGCCCATATTGCGATGATACAAAAACAAATTTTTTAGTAAAAACTCATCAGTTTACCTTTACTTGTCATTAAAAACCCAAAAAAATATTTTGAAACCCCCCTTTCAAAAAAAAACGTGAAATTTTTAAAAATTTGGGTAAAACTCGCTTTTCGTGGGTTAACTTGCAATATTGGAAACGATCACAAAAGCAAAGTATTGTAATTTCTTATTAGTTTCACTTTCGTTTGTCTTCAACCCGGAAAAAATCATTTGAACCCCTTTTAAGAAAAACGTGAATTTGTAAAAATTTAATCCGCATTTCCCCCAATTATTGCCAACATTGCGAAAATTAACAAAAAGCAATTATTAGTAAAAACCCCTCATTTTTCCTTTTTTTGTATTCAAAACTAAAAAATCATTTTGAAACCACTTTTCGTAAAATTCGTGAATTTTTAAAATTTTAAATAAATTTTTTTCAACTTTTCCGTGCTTACTTGCCATATTGGTGATACAAAAAGCAAATTTTTAGTTGACTCATCATTTCCCCTTTTGTCATTCAAACCTGGGAAAACTTTAACCCACTTTTCGAGAAAAAACGTGAATTTGTAAAAAATTTTTTATCCGGCGAATTTTTGACCGACACAATATTCAATTTTCCCCTCTCTAACATTTCCGATATTGCGATATGACAAACAGCAAATTTATTAGTTACAGCTCATCCGGGTTTACTTACTTTCATTCAAACCTAAAAAAACATTTTTTAACCCCTTTTTTAAAAAAACGTGATTTGTAAAAATTTGGGGATCTCAGCTTTTCCGTGCTTAAATTGCCCAAAATTAAAACATCACAAAAATTAATTATAATGCTATCTAGTTCACTTTTGTTTGTCATTTAAAACTGAAAAATCATTTTGAACCCCTTTTTTAGAAATCGTAATTTGTAAAAATTACTATCCGGGGAACTTTGATCCCGCACAATTTAAATTTAAAAAATTTTTTTTCTCTAACATTGCCATATTTTGGCGATGATAAAAAAGCAATTTATTAGTTAGCCTCATTTAGTTTACCTTTACTTTTCTTTAAACCTAAAAATCATTTTGAACCCCCTTTTTTGAAAAATCGGAATTTGTAAAATTGGGGGGATTCAGCTTTTTCTGCTATAAATTGCCAAAATTTAAATCACAAAAAACAAATTTTTTTAAATTAGAGCTCATCTATTCACTTTCGTTTTTTCTTCAACCTAAAAACTATTTTTAACCCCCTTTTCAAAAAAAAAACGTGAATTTGTAAAATTTTTCAATCTGGCGAAATTTTGAACCGCACAATATTAAATTTTCCGTGCTCTAACATTGCCCCATATTGCGATGATGACAAAAAACAATTTATATTTTTGCAGCTCTCCATTTTTCCTTATTTTCATTCAAACCAAAAAAAATATTTTGAAACCCACTTTTGAAAAATCGTGAATTTGTAAAAAATTGGAATTTTTAAACTTTTTTCCCTGCTATAACTTGCCCAATATTGGGTGTCACAAAAAACAATGTATTTTTAATAGCTCATTAGTTCACTTTCGTTTGCATTCAAACCTGGAAAACTCATTTTGAACCACTTTTCAGAAAATGTGAATTTTGTAAAAATTACTTATCCGGCGAATTTTGAACCTACACAATTAAATTTTTCCCTCTCTAAAAATTGCCGATATTTCGATGATGAAAAAAGCAATTTTTAGTAAAAAGCTCTCCAGTTTTCCTTACTTGTCTTCAAACCCAAAAAACTTATTTTTAACCCCTTTCGAAAAAACGTGAATTTGTAAAATTGGGTAAACCGCTTTTCCGTGCTATAACTTCCAAAATTGGGAAAGATTTAAAAAAAAGCAAAGTATTTGTAAGTGCTCATTAGTTCACTTTCGTTTTTTCATTCAAACCTGGAAAACCATTTTGAACCCATTTTCGAGAAAAACGTGATTTTTAAAAAATTTACTAACGCCGAATTTTGTCCCCCCCACAAATTTACTTTTTCCGTGGGTCTAAATTGGGCCGATATTTCGATGATGACAAAATGCAAAATTTTCTAATTAGCACACATCCTTTACTTACTTGTCATTCAAACCGGAAAAATCATTTAAACCCCATTTTCCGAGAAAAACGTGGTTTGTGAAAATTTACTATCTGGCCAATTAAGATCAATACCGCACAAACTCAAATTTTCCTTTCTCAAAATAGAGCATTGCCATATTGCGATGTGACAAAAAGGGAATTATTAGTAAGTACTCATCTTTCCCTTCGTTTTTCCCTTCAACCTAGAAAAATCATTTTGAAACCCCCTTTTTGAAAAATCGTGAATTTGTAAAATTGGTTAAAACTGGCATTTCCGTCTATAACTTTGCAATATTGAACGATCACAAAAAAGCAATGTATTATGTAGCTCATGTAGTTCACTTTTGTTTGTCATTCAACCTGGAAACTCATTTTGAAACCCACTTTTCAAGAAAAACCCTGAAATTTGTAAAAATTTACTAATCTGGGGAATTTTGAACCCCACAATATCACTTTTCCGTGCTCTAACATTGCCGATATTTGCGATGAACAAAAAGCAATTTATTAGTAAGCACTCATCCGTTTTACCTTTACTTGTCTTCAACCTGGAAAAAATCTTTTGAACCCACTTTTCGAAAAAAAACGTGAATTTGTAAAAATTTGGGGAATCTCGCTTTTCCCTTCTAAACATTGCCAAAATATTGGAAACGATCCACAAAAGCAATGTATTAGTAAATAGCTCCTAGTTCATTTCGTTTGTCATTCAAAACCCGGAAAACTCTTTTTAACCATTTTCGAGAAAAACGTGATTTGTAAAAATTTACTATTCGGGGGACTTTTTATCCCGACACAAGGTTAACTTTTTCGTGCTCTAATTTTGCCGATATTGCGATGATGAAAACAGCAAATTTTCAGTTAGCGCTCATCCCGTTTACCTTTTCTTTTCATTCAAACCTAAAAACTCTTTTTAACCATTTTTCGAAAAAAAACGTGAAATTTTTAAAAAATTGAGTATTTTTTAAAAACTTTTCCGTGGGTATATATTGTCAATATTGAGAAATCACAAAAGCAATTTACCAGTAAAAACTCACTAGTTCACTTTTGTTTTCATTCAAAAATAGAAAAATATTTGGAACCCACTTTTGGCGTGA
>JANFPS010000529.1:0-12985 GCA_024703675.1 Drosophila nebulosa
TTCTTTCCTTCCCCTTTTCTTTGTCTTTTCTTTCTTTCCTCTTTTTTTTCTTTCTTCTCTTCTTTTTTTCTTTTTTTCTTCTTCTTTTCTTTTTTTTGTCTTTTTATCCCTTCCTTTTTTCTTTCTTTTCTTTTCTTCTTTTCCTTTTTTCCCCTTTTCTTTCCTTTTTTTCCCCTTTCCCCCCCTCTTTTTCTTTTTCTTTTCTTCTTTTTTCTTTCTTTTTCTTCTCTTTCTTTTTTTCTTTTCTTTTTTCTTCTTTCTTCTGTTTTCTTTTCTTCTTCTTTGTTTTCTTTCCTTTTCTGTTTTCTTTTTTTTCTTTCTTTCTTTCACTTTTTTTCTTCCCCTTTTTTCTTTTCTTTCTCTTTCTTTTCTTTCTTTTTCTTTTCTTTTCTTTTCTTTTTTTTTTTCCCCTTTTTTCCCCTTTTTTCTTTCTTTTTTTCCTGCCTTTTCCTTCTTCTTTTTCTTTTCTCTTCTCTTTCTTTTTCTCTTCTTTCTTTTCCCCTTTTCTCTTTCCTTTTTTCTTTTTTTCTTCTTCTTTTTTCTTTTTTTCTTCTTCTTCTTTTCTTTTTTCTTCTTCCCTTTTTTTTTTCTTTCTCCTTCTTTTCTTCTTTTTTTTTTTTGTCCCTTTCTTTCCCCTTTGTTTCTTCTTTTTCTTTTCTTTTTCTCTTCTTTTTCTTTTCTTTTCTTCTTTCTTCTCCTTTTTTTTCTTCTTTCTTTTTTTCTTCTTTTCTTCTTCTTTTTCTTTTTTTTTCCCTTTTTTTTTTCATCTTTCCTTTTCTTTCTCTTCTCTTTTCTTTTCTTCCTTTTTTTGTCTTCTTTCTTTCTCCTTTTTCTTCTTCTTTTCCTTCCCCCCCTTTTTGCCTTTTTCCTTTTTTCTTTTTTTTTCCCTTTTTTTCTTTTTCTTTCTTCTTTTCTTTTTTTTTCTTTTTTTCCTCTTCTTTTTCTTCTTTCTCTGTTCTTCTTTCTTCTTCTCTTCTTTCTTTTCCTTTCTTCTTTTCTCTTCTTCTCTTTCTTCTCTTCTCTTTTTTTCCTTCCTTTTTTTCCCTTTTCCTTTTTTTCTTTTCCTTTTTCCTTTCCTTTCTCTTCTTCCTTTTTCTTTCTTTTTCCTTTTTTTTCTTCTTTCTTTCTTTTTTCTTCTTCTTTCCTTCCTTTCCTTTTTCTTTCTTTTCTTCTTCTTTTTTTCCTCTCTTCTTCTTCTTTTCTTCTTCTTCTTCTTTTTTTCTTTCTCTTCTTTCTTCTTTCTCTCTTCTTCTTTTTTTTTTCTTTCTCTTCTTTTCCCCTTCTTCTCCTTCTTCTTTTCTTCTTTTTCTTTCTTTTCTTTCTTCTTCTCTTCGTCTTTTCTTCTCTTTTCTGTCTTGCCGATTTCCTATATCTATTCTCTAGTGCTCTTCTTCTTCTCTTCTTCTCTTTCTGTGCTGTGTTCTGTCTCTCTCTATTCTCTCTTTCTCTCTCTTGGTTTCTTCCCTTCTTCTCATCCTACTTTCTCTTCTGCTTTCCTCATTTCTTCTTTTCTTGTTCTTTCATGTCTTCTCTTCTTCACTCGTCTCTTCTTCTTCTTCTGGGTCTTCGCTTCTTTCTCTTTCTATTTTCTCTTTCTTCTTCTTACTTCTTCTCTTTCTTCTGCTTCTTCTTGTTCTGTTCTACCTTTGCTGTCTTCTTCTTCTTTCTGTTTTTCAACTTTCCTCACTCTTCTTTTTCTTTAACTTCCTTGTCTTCTCCTCTGTCTGGCTTTTCTGCCTTTCCTTTCTCTTCTAGTTCTCTTGCTTGGCGCTTTCTTTCTTCTCTGCCTGCGGATCTTCTCTTCTCTTCTTCTTCTGCGAATCTCTCTTCTTCCTTTCTCTGTCTTCCTTCTTCCGTGCCTTCTTCCTTCTTCGTCTCTTCTTCTGTCTTCTCTTTTCTTCTTCTGTCTTCTGTCTGGTCTCTTCTTCGTGTCCTCTCTGGTCTTCCGATTCTTTCCTTCTTCTCCATTTCTTCTTATCCTTCTTTCTTCTCCTGTCTTCTTCTTTCTGTCTTCTTCTTTCTTTCTGTCTTCTGCTTTCTATCTTCTCTCTTTTCTCTTCTCTTTCTTCTTTCTTGCCCTCTCTTCTTTCTCTACCTGCTTCTTCTCTCTTCTTTCTTCTTCGTTAATCTTGCTTGTTCTTCTTCATTCTTGTGTCTGTGTCTAGTCTTCTTCTTCTTCTGATTTCTTTCTCTGGTCTTCCTGTCTTCCCTTCATGATCTTCCTTCTTCTGTCTGTCTGGATTCTTCTGCTGTTTCTCTTCTTCTCTTCTTCTATCTTCTTTCTTCTTTCCTCCTGTCTTATTCTGTCTTGGCTGTCTTCTCTTCTTCTCTATGTCATTGCTTTTTCCTTCTTTCTCGATTCTCTCTTTGCTTACTTTCTCTTCTCTTCTTCTCAAAAAAAAAAAATTTTCTGCCTTCTTCTTCTTCTTCTTTCTTCTTGCTCAGCATCTATCTTCTTTCTGTGCCTTTCCTGTTTTCCTTTCTCCGTTCTCTGTCACTGTTCTCTTCTCTCTTTTCTGTCTTCATCTTCTGCTCTCTCTTCTTTTCATGTAATCTCCTTTCTTCTTCTTCTTCCTTCTTTCCTTGGTCTCTTTCTTTCCCAGTTCTTCATATCTGCTTTTTTCTTCTGTCTTCTCCTCGTGCTTCTTCTTCTTTCTCTTTTCTTTCTTCTGATAATCCTCTTTCTTGGCGTTCTTCTTTTTCTTCTCTCTCTGACTCTGCTTCTTCATGTCCTTTCTTCTCTTCTGCTCCTTCTTCTTTCTTCCTTCTTCTTCTTCTCTCTGTTCCTCTTCTTCTTTCTTTCTTCCTCTTTCTTGTCTTCTGTCTTACCTCTTTTCCTTCTTCTTCTTCTCTTCTTTCTTTCTTTCTTCTGTCTTGTCTGTTTTTCTGTGCTGTGTCTATAGTGGATCTTTTCTTCGCTTCATTTTTCTGCCGAATTCTACTTCTTGTCTTTCTATCTTCTTCTTCTTCTGTACTTTCTTCTTTCTCTTCTCTTCCTTCTTCTCTTCTTCTTCTTCTTCTTCTTCTGCTATCTGTCTGTGTACTTCTTCTCTTCTGTCTTCTTCTTCTTCTCTTCTCTTCTCTCTGTCTGCTCTTCTGGCTCTGTTCCTTCCGTCTGTTCTTCTTCTTCTTCTTTCCTGTCTTCTTGATTCTTCCTTCTTCTGTCTTCCTTCTGTCTCTTCCCGTGTCACATGGGCTCTTGCTCTTCTGTCTTTCTCTTTCTCTTCTGTACTTTCTTTCTTTCATATCTCTCTTCTCTATCTGTCTTCTGTGTTCTGCTCTTGTCTTCATATCTTCTTTTTCCTCTCTCTTCTGATCATTCTTCTTCTCTATCTCTTCTTTCGTTCTTCTTCTCTCTTCTGTCCTGTCCTTTCTTCTGCTGTCATGTCTTCTTCTTCTTGCTTCTTCTTCTTCTGGTCTATTTGACTTTCTCTTCTGTCTTCTTCTTGTCTTCTGTCTTCTTCTTCTTCTTTCTTCTGCTTCTGCTTGGCTTCTCTTGATACTTCTTTTTGCTTCTGTTCTCTGATCTTTCTCGTTCGCGTGTCTTCTTGGGTGTGCTCTCCTTCTTCCTTCTTCTTCTGCCTTCTCTGCTGGTCTCTGCCTGTCTTCTCTCTCTCCTCTGTCTGTCTGCTTCTTCTTACTTGTCTTCTTCTTTTTTTCTTCTCTAGTTTCTTCCTTCTTTCTCATACCTCTTTCTTCTTATTTCCTTCTGTCCTTACTTTCTCTGTCTGCTTAACCTGTCATTTCTTGCTGTGATCCTGCGATGGAATCGTTCCTCTCTTCTGTCTGTGCTTCCTGTCTTCTGTCTGTCCTGGGGCTTCCCCTTTGCTTCTATTCTCATTCTTCTGTTCTTCTTCTTCTTCTTCTCTTCTTTCTATCTGAACTCTCCTTCTGTGGAGGTCTGGTCCTGTCTTTTCGTTTTCTGTCGCTGTTCTCTTCTTTTCTTCTTCTTCTTCTTTTTTGCTCTCTGCCCTCTTCTTCTCTTTTTCTTCTTCTTCTGTCTTCTTCCTCTTCTTTCTCGAGCTGTTCTTTCTATCGTATTGGCTTTCATTCTTCTTACTTCTCTGTCTTGCTTCTATGTTTTTCTGGTCTCTCTTGCCTTCTGTTCTTCTCCCCCTTCTTCTTCTACTTCTCTCTGTCTTCTTCTTCTTTCTCTTTCTTTACTATGCTCTTCTTCTCTCTACTCCTTCTTTCTTTCTTCTTCTTCTTTCCTTCTCTTCTTCTTTCTTCTCTTCTTTCCTCTGTGCCCTCTTCTGTCTTTTCTTCTTCTTCTCTCTTCTTATTCTCTTCTGACATTCTTCTTTCTTCTTCTTCATATCTTCTTTCTTCTTTCTTTTCCTTCTTCTCCTTCTGGTCTTCTCTTCTTCTTCTTTCCTTCTTCTTCTTCTCTTTCTTTCTTCTTCTTGTGCTTTCGTGATTCTTTCTTTTCTTCTTATTCTTCTTCTCTTCTGGGTTTTCTTTCTTCTGTCTTCTTCTTTCCTCTCTCTTCTTTCTTCCCTTCTTCTTCCTTCTTCTTCTTCTCTTACATTCTTGTGGCTTCTGTCTGTCTTCTTCTTCTCCTGGCTGATTCTGTCTTTCTTTCTGTCTTCTGTCTTCTTCTTCTTCTTCTCCTGTCTGTTCCTCCTTCTTCTTTCTTCCTCTTCTTCTTCTTCACTCTGTTCTGTTCTAAAAATCCTTCTTCCTTTCTTCTCTTCTGTCTGTTCTTCTCTTCTTTCTCTCTTCATAGTCTTTTCCCTTTTCTTCTGTCTTCCTTCTTCTATTCTTTTCTGTCTTCTTCTCTCTTCTTCTTCTTCTGCTTCTTCTTTCTTTCTTCTTTCTTTCTTTTCTTCTTCTTCTTCTCTTCCTTCTTCTTCTTCTTCTTCTTCTTCTTCTTCTGTCTTCTGCTTTTCTTCTCTCTTCTTCTTCGGGGTGCTTCTTCTTTTTCTTTCTCTGTCTTTCTCTTCTTCTTTCTTCCTCTTTCATGTATTCTTCTATTCTTCCTTCCTTCTCTTCTTAGTCTTGCTGTCTGACGTTATTCCCCCACTTCTATCTTCTTCCCCCTTTTTTCCTGTCTTCTACTCTCTATCTTCTCTTCTCTTCTCTATCTTCTTTCTTCTTCTTCTGTCTCTTCTTCTGGCCTCTCTTCTTCGTTCCCTTCTCTCTCTCCTCTTGCTTCTGTCTTCTGTCTGCGTCTTTCTTCCTCTTGCTTCTGTGATGTCTTGGCTCTTCTTCATCTGGGTTGTCTTTCTTCTTCTCTCTGCTATCTCTCTTTCTTCTCTTCTTTCTTCTATTCTTCTTTCTTCTCTTCTTCTTTCTCTTCTTCGTTCCCTTCTTCTTCTTCTTTCTTCTTCTTCTTCCTTCCTTCCTATCTTCTTTTCTTCTCTTCTTCTTCTTCTTCTTTTCTTCTCCTTTTTTCTTCTTTCTTCTCTCTTCTTCTTTCTTCTTCTTTTCTTTCCCTTCTTCTCCTTCTTCTTTCTTCTCTTCTTCTTTTCTTCTCTTCTTCCTTCTGTTCTTCTTGTCTTCTTCTTCTTCTTCTTCCTTCTTCTTTCTTCTTCTTCCTTCTTTCTTCTTCTTCTCTTCCTTCTCTTCTCTTCCTTCTTCCTTTCTTCTTTCTTCTCTTCTTCGTCTTCTCTTCTTCTTCTTCTTCCTCTTTCTGTTCTTTCTTCTTTCTTCTTCTTCTCTTCTTCTCTTCTTCTTCTATCTTCTCTCTCTTCTTCTTCTTCTTCTTCCTTTCTTCTCCTTCTTCTTTCTTCTTCGTCTTCTCTCTCTTCTTGTCTTCTATCTTCTTCTTCCTTCTTCTTCTTCTTCTTCTTCTTCTTCTTCTTCCTTTCTTCTTCTTCTTTTTCTTCTCTCTTCTTTCTTCTTCTTCTTCCCTTCTTCTTCTTCTATCTTCTTCTTCTTCTTCTTTCCTTTCTTCTTCTTCTTCTCTTTCTTCTTCTTCTCTTCTTCTTCTTCCTTCTTCTTTCTATCTTCTTCTTCTTCTTCTTCTTCTTTCTCTTCTTCTTTCTCTTTCGTTCTTCTTCTTCTTCTTCTTCTTCTTTCTGTCTTCCTCGCTCTTCTTCTTCTCTTTCTTCTTTCTTCCTCTTCTTTCTTCTTGTTCTTTCTTTTTCCTTCCTTCTTCTTCTTCTTCTTCTTCTTCTCTTCTCTCTTCTTCTCTCTCTCTTCTTCTTTCTTCCTTCTTCTCTTCTTCTTCGTCTTTTCTCTCTTCTCTTCTTCTTCTTTCTTTCTTCTCTTCTCTTCTTCTCTTCTTCCTTTCTCTTCTTCTTCTTCTTCTTCTCTTCTTCTTCTTTCTTCTTCTTCTTCTTCTTCTTGCTTCTTTCTTCTTCCTTCTTCTTTTCTTCTTCTTCTTCTTCTTTCTTCCTTCTTCTTCTCTTCTTCTTCTTTCTTCTCTTTTCTTTTCTTCTTCTTTGTTTCTGTCTTCTTCTTTCTTCTCCTTCTTCTGATCTTCTCGTCTTCTTTCTTCTTCTTTCTTACTTCTCTTCTACTTTCTTCTTCTTCTCTCTTCTTCTTCTTCTTCTTTATTCTTCTTTTCTACTTCTTCTTCTCTTTCTTCTCTTCTGTCTGTCGTCTTCTTTCTTTCTCTTTCTTCTTCTTTTCTTCTCTTCTTGCTTCTCCTTCTCTTCTTCTTCTTCTTCTTCTATCTTCTTCTTCTTCTTTCTGTCTTCCTTCATGTCTTCTTCTCTTCTTCTTCAAAATTTTTCCTTCTTCTTCTCTTCTTCATTCTTTCTTCTTCTTCTTCTGTCTTCTTCTTCTTCTCTTCTTCTTTCTTCTTCTCTATCTGCTTCTTCTTCTTCTTCTTTTCTTCTTCTTCTTTCTTCTTCCTTTCTTTCTTTCTTTCTTCTTCTTCTTCTTCTCTTCTTGTCTTCTTCTCTCTTTCTTCTACTATTGGTCTTCTCTCTTCTTTTCTTCTTTTCTCTTCTCTTCTTCTTTCTTCTTCTTCTTTCTTCTTCTTTTTTCTTCTTCTTCTTCTTCTCTTCTTCTCTATCCTATCTTCTTTCTTCTTTCTCTTCTCTTTCTTCTCTTTCTCTCTTCGTTCTTCTTCTATCCTATCTGTCTCTTCATTCGCTTCTTTCTTCTTCGTTCTTCTGTCTTCTTCTATCTTCTTTCTTCTTTCTTCTTCTTCTTCTTTCTGCTTCTTTTCTTCTATCTTCGTCTCTATCTTCTTCTTCTTCTTCTCTTCTTCTCTTCTTCTTTCTTCTTTCTTCTTCTCTTTCTTCTTCTTCCTTCTTTCTGTCTTCTTTTTCTTTCCTTCTTCTTCTTTCTTCTCTTTTTCTTTCTTCCTGTCTTTCTCTTCTTCTCCTTCTTCGTCTTTCTTTCTTCTTCTTCTCTTTCTTTCTGCTTTCTTCTTCTTCTTCCTGTCTTCTCTTCTGTCTTTTCTTCTCTTCTTCTTCTTCTTTCTCTTACTTCTCTTCTTCTTCTTTTTTATCTTCTTCTTCTTTTCTCTATCTTCTACTCTTCCTTTCTTTCTTCTCTTTCCTTCTTTCTTCTTCTTCTCTTCTTCCTTTCTCTTTCTTCTTCTTCTTCTTCTTCTTTCTTCTTTCTTCTGTCTTCCTTCTTCTTCTTCTTCTTCTTCTTTCTTCTTCTTCTTCTTTTCTTCTTCTTCTTCTTCTCTTTTCTTCTTCTTTCTTCTTCTTCTTTCTATCCTCTTCTTCTTCTTCTTCTTTCCTTCTCCTCTTCTTCTTCTCTCTTCTTCTCTTTCTTCTTCTTTCTCTTTTCTTCTTCCTCACTCTCTTCTATTCTCTTCTCTTCGTCTTCTTCGTCTTCCTTTCTTCTTTTCTTCTTCCTTTCTTCTTCTTCTCTCTATCCTATCTCTTCTCTTCTTTCTTCTCTAACATCTTCTCTTCTTCTTTCTTCTATCTATCCATTCTTCTCTTTCTTCTATCTATCTCTTCTTCTTCTTCTTCTTTCTTCTCTCTCTTTTCTTCTTCTTCTTCTTCTTCTTCTTCTCTTCTTTCTTCCCTTCTTCTTCTTCTCTTCTTCTTCTCTTCTTCTTTCTCTTCTTCTTTTCTTTCTTTCTTCTCTCTGCTCTCTTCTTCTTCTCTCTTTCTTCTTCTTCTTCTTCTTCTTCTTCTTCTTCTCTTCTTTCTCTTCTTCTTCTCTTCTTCTTTCTTTCTTCTTTCTCTTTTCTCGTCTTCTTCTTCCTTCTTCTGTCTTCTTCTTTCTCTTCTTCTTCTTCTTTTTTTCTTCTCTTCTTCTTCTTTCTCCTTTCTTCCTTCTTCTCTTCTTCTTCTTCTTCTTTCTTTCTTCTTCTTCTTTCTCTTCTTCTTCTACTCGTCTTCCTTCTCTTCTATTCTTCTCTCTTCTTCTTTCTTCTCTCTTCCTTCTTCTTCTTCTTCTTCTTCTTCTTTCTTCTTCTTCTTCCTTTCTCTATTCTTCTTCTTATGTCTCTCTTCTTCTTCTTCTGTCTGTCTTCTTCTCTTCTTCTTCTTCTTCTTTTCTTCCTTGCTTCTTCCTCTCTCTCTCTTCTTCTTTTCTTCTTCTTCTTCTTCTTCCTCTTCTCACCTCTCTTCTTCTTCTCTTCCTTGCTTCTTCTTCTTCTCTTTCTCTTCTTCTTCCTTCTACTTCTTCTTCTCTTCTTTCTTCTTTCTTTCTTCTTTTCTTTCTTCTTCCTTTTCTACTTTCTCCTGTTCTTTTCTTCTTCTTCTTTCTTTGGTTTTCTTCTTCTTCTTTCTTCTTCTTCTCTTCTTTCTATCTCTATCTTCTTTCTCTCTTCTTCTTCTTTTTCTTTCCTTAATCTTCTTCTTCGCTCTTCTTTCTTCTTCTTCTTCTTTCCTTCTTTTCTGTCTTCTTCGTCTTCTTTTCTTCTTTCTTCTTCCTCTTCTTTCTTCTTCTCTTTCTCTTCTTCTTCTTCTTCTCTCTCTTCTTCTTCTTCTCTTCTTTCTTCTTCTTCCTTCCTTCTTCTGTCTCTTCCTCTTCTTCTTCTTCTATTCTTGCTTCTCTTCTTCTTCTTCTTCCTTCTTTCTTCCTTTCTTTTCTTTCTTCTTCTTCTTCTTCTCTTCCTCTTCTTCTTCTTCTTTCTTCTTCTTCTTCTTCTTCTTCTTCTTCTTCTTCTGTCCATTCTTCTTTCTTCTTCTTCTCTTTCGTCTTCTCTCTTTCTTCTTCTTCTTCTCTTCTTCTTCTTCTTCTCTTCTTCCTTCTGTTCTTCTTCTTCTTGTCTTTTCTTCTCTTCTTCTTTTCTTTCTTTTCTTCTTCTTGCTTCTTCTTTCTTCTTTCTTCTCTGTCTTCTCAAGTCTTCTTCTTTCTTCTTCTTTCCTTCTCTTCTCTTTCTTCCTTCTTCTGCTCTATTCTTCTTCTTCTTGTCTATGCTTCCTTCTTCTTCTCTTCTTCTTCTCTCCTTCTTCTTACTGTTCTTCTTCTTCATTCTCTTGCTTCTTCTCTTCTTCTTTTCTTCTTCTTCTCTTCTTCTTCTTCCTTCTCTGTCTTCTTTCTTCTTCTTCTTTCTTCTTCTTTCTTCTATCTCTATCTTATTTCTTCTGTTCTGTCTCTCTTCATTCTTCTTCTGCTCTTTCTTCTTCTTCTTCTTCTTTTCTCTTCTTTTTTTTTTTTTTTCTTCTTCTCTTCTCTCTCTTCTTCTTCTTCTTCTTCTTTCTTCTTCTTCTTCTTCTTGCTGTCTTCTTCTTCCTTCTTCTTTCTTCTTCTTCTTCTACTATCTTCTATCTGTCTCGTCTTCTTCTCTCTTCTTCTTCTTCTTTCTGTTCTTCTTCTTCTCTATCTCTTCTTCTTTCTTTATCTTCTCTCAAAAAAAACCTTTTTTTCCCCCCCCTTTTTTTTTTCTTCTTCTTCTTCTTCTTGTTCTCTTTCTTGTCTTCTTTCTCTTCTGGTCCTCTTCTCTTCTTCTTCTGCTTTTCTTCTCTTCCTTCTCTCTATCTTCTGGCTTCTTCTTCTTCTTTCTCTTTCTTCTTCTCTTCTTCTGTTCTGTCTCTTCTTCTCTTCCTTCCTCTTCTTCTTCTTGTTTTTTCCCCCTTCTTTCTCTTCTCTCTTCTTCTCTTTTTCTCTAACTTCTCTAATCTTCTTCCTTTCTTTTCTTCTTTCTTCTTCTTCTTCTTCATTCTTCTTCTTCTTTCTTCTTCTCTTCTTTCTTCTTCCTTCTTTCTTACTTATCTTCTTCTCTTCTTCTTCTTTCTACTCATCTGTCTTTCCTTCTTCTTTCTCTTCTTCTTCTTCTTCTTTTCTTCTTCTTCTTCTCTCTTCTTCTTCTTCTTCTATCTCTCTGTCTTCTATCTTCCTCTTTTCTTCTTCTTTTCTTTCTTCTGTATCTTCTTTTTCTTCTTCTTCTCTCTCCTCTCTTCTGTCTCTTCTTTTCTTTCTTCTTCTCTTTCTTCTTCCTCTTCTTTCTCTTTCTTCTTCTTCATTCTTCCTTCTTCTTCTTCTTCTTTTCTTCTCTTCTTCTTCTTCTTCTTCTCTTCTTTCTTCTTCTTCTTTCTTCTTATCTTCTTCTTTCTTCTTCTTATTCTTTGCTTCTTCTTCTTCTTCTTCTTCTTCTTCTTCTTCTCTTTTCTTCTATCTTCTTCTTCTTCTTCGTCTCTTTCTTCTTCTTTCTTCTTATATCTTTCTCTTTCTCTTCTCTTCTGTCTTCTCTTCTTCTTCTTCTTCTTTCTTCTTCTATAATCTTCTTCTACTTCATTCGCTTCTTCTTTCTTCTCTTTTCTTCTTCTCTATCTCTGTTCTCTTCTTCTCTCTTCTGTCTTCTTCTTTCTTCTTTCTTCTTCTCTTCTATCTCTTCTTCTTCTATCCTTCTTCTCTTCTGTCTTCTTTTCTTTCTTCGTCTTCTCCTTCTTCTCTTCTTCCTTCTAATCTTTCTTTCTTCTTCTTCTTCTTTCTCTTCTTTCTTCTTTCTCCTCTTCTTCCTTCCTTTCTTTCTTTCTTTCTCTTCTCTTTCTTTCTGTCTTCTCTTCCTTCTCTCTTCTATCTTCGTCTTCTTCTTCTTTCTTCTATCTCTTCTTTCTTCTTTCTTCTCTCTATCTATCTGCTTCTTCTTCTGCTTCTTCCCTTCTTCTTCTTCGCTTCTGTCTTCTTCTCTTCTTCTCTTCCTGTCTTTCTTCTTCTCTTCTTATTAGGCTTGTCTCTTCTTTTCTCTATCTTCTTCTTTCTTCTTATCCTTCTTAAAGGTCTTCTTTCCTTTCTCGTCTGCTCTCTCTTTCTCTTCTTCTTCTTCCCTTCTCTTTTCTTCTATCTTTCTTCTGTTCTATCTTCTATCTTCTTCTCCTTCTTTTCTCTTCTCTTCTTCTTTCTTCTTCCCCCCTTCTTCTTCTTCTCTCTCTCTTCTTCTTCTTTCTCGTTCTCCTTCTTTCTTCTTCTTCTTCTTCTTCTTCTTTCTTTCTCTTCTTTCTCTTCTTCTTCTATCTCTTCTTTCTTCTTCTTCTTTCTATCTTTCTTTCTCTGTTCTTCTAGTCTGCTTTCTTCTCCTTCTTCTTACTTGCTTCTTGCTTCTTCTTCTTCTTCTTTCTTCTTCGCTTTCCTCTTCTTCTATCTTCTCTTCTTCTTCTTCTTCTTCTTTCTTTCTTCTTCTTCCTTGCTTCTTCTGCTTTCTTTTTCTATTCTTCTTCTTCTCTTCTCCTTCTTTCTCTAGCTCTTCTTCTTTCTTTCTTCTTCTTCTCTTCTTCTTCTCTTTTCTTTCTATCTTCTTGCTTTCTTCCCCTCTCCTTTTTCTGCTCTTCTCTTCTCTTCTTCTCTTCCCCTTTTTTCTTCTTTTATTTTCTCTTTCTCTCTCCCCTTTCTCGTTCTTTTTTCTTTCTCTCCTGTTCTTCTCTCTTTTCCCCCTCTCTCTTTCTCCCTTTCTTCTTCTCTCTTCATTCTCTTTTCTCTTCCCCCCTCTTCTCTCTCTTTTCTTTTTACTCTTTTTTCCTCTTTTCTCTTCCGTCCTTTTTCTTCTCTCTTCTTTTTCTCTTTCTCTCTTCCTTTTCTCTTCTCTCTCTTCTTCCTTCTTTCTTCTCTCTTTTTATTTTTCTCCCTCGGGGTTTCTTCTCTTTTATTTTTCTCTCTTCCCCTTTTCTCTTCTCTTCTCTTTTTCCCCCCCTACCCCTCTTCCTTTTTTCGCTTCTTCTCTCTTTTCTTTTCTTTCTCTTTTCTCTCTTCCTCTCTCTCTCCTCTTCCCCTTTCTCTCTTCTTCTCTCTTCTCTTCTCTCTCTCTCTCATCTCTTTTTTGCTTCTTTTTCTTCCTCTTTTCTCTTTTTCTCTTCTCTTTTCTTTCTCTTTTCTTTTCTCCTTTCTCTCTCTCCTTTTCTTCTCTCTTCTCTCTCTTCCCTATCCCCTTTTCTTCTCTCTCTTCTCTTCTCTTCTTTTCTTTCTCTCTTTTCCCCTTAAATCCTCTCTCTCTCTCTTTTCTCCTCTTCTACTCTTTTCTTTTTTTCTACTCTCTCTCTCCTTTCTCTTTTTCTGTTCCCCCTTTTCTCTCTTCTTTCTCGGTCTTTTTCTCTTCTCTCTCCCCTCTTTTTTTCTCTCTCTTCCCTTTCTCTCCTTCTTTCTTCTCTTTTTCTCTTTTTCTCTCTTTTTTTCTCTCTTTCTTCTTCTACTTCTCTTTCCTCTCTCTTTTCTCTTCTCTCTCTCTCTCTTCCCTTTTTCCTCTCTTCTATTCTTCTTTTCTTCCTCTCCTCTTCTCTTTCCTCTCTTCTACTTCTCTTTCTTTGCTCTTCCCCTTTTCTCTTCTCCTTTTTTACTCTTCTTACTTTCTTCTCTGCTCTCTTTTCCCCTTTTCTTCTCTTTCTCCTCTATCTTTCTCTTCTCTTTTTTCCTTCCCTTTTCTTTTTTCTCTCTCCCGCTTTTCTTTTTCTTTTCTCTCTCTCCCTCTTTTCTCTCTCTTTTCTCTCTCTCTTTCTTCTCTCTCTCTTTTCTCTCTCTCTTTTCTCTCTTTTATCTTCTTTTTCTCTCTCTTTTTTTCTTTTCTCATTTTCTTTCTCCTCTTCTCTTTTCTCCTCTCTCTTTTCTCTCTTTTCTCTCCTTTTTCTCTCTCTCTCTTCCCCTCTTTTTCCTCTTCTCCTTTTTCTTCTTTTCTTTTTTCTCTTTTTTC